>QLPG01006080.1:0-17459 GCA_003314385.1 Gomphus sp. MG54
GACCCTGCTGGTGTTAGCCAGCCTCGTCCATGCACTTTTTTTCGTAATAATGGGTTCCGGCCCACAGTATTCAAGCATGCTCATTGCATTCGGGTTGGCGGCGTTTTCACGCGCTCTCTTGACTGGTATGTCTTTCCCTGTCTATCGGAAATAATAATAACATCTCCTTTTGAACTAGGGACTTTGTATGTTCGCTATTCTACAACATTTTACCTCATGCTCAAATTATTTAAATCTCACCATTTAGAAATGCCTATGTCAACTCGCTTCAAAGAGTTTCCTTGGGACAGCTGCATGGCTTTTGGGGCATGTCGATTGGCCATTCTCCAGCTCATGATATAGGTTGACCTTTTTGTTTAGCTATAGGGGCATTCTTTTCCCCCCTCGTTTGCCAGTCCCTTCTATCCCAAGGTGTCCATTGGCAATTGTTCTATTTGGGATCTCTGCTTTTGTCAGGTTTAAACACGACGTTGCTTGTGTTTGCGTATCGTCCAACGAGTTCTGAGTTCAAAAAAGATTGTATTCAGGCATCGCATGGAGCACAGAACGTGGCGATATCTTGCACAACACTTCCTTTGTCACGGGGTATCCAGAACTTCCCAAGGAATTCTTGCATCGTTCGTCCTCGGAGCAGTATGTAAATATTATTGTCAGCCCAACCCTTGATCATGCATGCATGTTGCCACAGTGCTCCACAAGGCATTAGGCAACCCACTCGTTTGGGCGTTTGCTATCTTTCAGGGGCTCTATTCAGGAAGGTCAGTCTTATAGAAAAATAGGTAACAAATGATTGGACTTTCACCTTTCCCAGTGAAACCATTACCCAAGGTTTTGTGAGTTTTTGTATATACACTATATTTTGCATCCTCATCTTGTGTTGTCTTAGGTGATCCTTTATCTGCTCGGCGCAAGGGTGAGAAGAGTGGCTTTCCTTATGGGTATTCTTACTATCAATGTACTGCAGGCCGCCAATCCCAGCACAGTCGGTTATGTTTCGAGTGGCTTTTGGGCAGGAATGGCAATCAGTCGCATTAGTATCGGTTTTTTTTATTCGCGGTGAATGCCAATCTCATACGTGATCATCGTCTGCTGATTACAGATAATTATTCTGACCAGAATGAATTTCCGCAGTGTCAAACGGTTTTTACACTTGAACCTGTTAGTTAAAGAATGACATACTTTGTGGAAACTACTGACGTATTATGATCAGTTGTTTGTCCTCATAAAATCACATGAATCATGCATGGTCTACGCTCATATTTTGACCCTCCTTTCACGTAGTCATAGCACTTGTGATGCACGTAGCAGTTTGGTGGGTGCCCTCACTGTTTGCCGATGCTTTCTGCACCGCCGTTCTCGGTGAGGCATTTCCGGGAAGATAAAGGTTTTCGGTGGTAATAACGTAGTATAGGTTTGGTCTATGGTCCAATTTTCCCATTAGGGGTCGCGCTACCTACTCGCCTACTTCCTGGCGAAATCCACATGAGCAGCATGGCAATTATGTGAGCCATCCTACTTTGCGTTTTTTTGCCAACAGATCTTATCTTGAGCTAGGTCCACAGTTGCAAGTATTGGAAACGGTAAGTCGGGTGATAGCCCTTAATACTTACTGCTGACTTAGCGTAATAGCAGTTTTTCCTTTCACAGCCGGACTCCTTTCCAACACCGTCAGCGTGAAGACCTACTCTTATATTTTGGTCGCCCAAGGAGTTGTTCTGGTTATCTTTTGGGGCTTTCTTCCTTCGAAAGGAAGAGACTAAGATGATTAGATATTTCTGGGTCGACTCTTACAATGCTACTGTTTGCAAGCATGAGATAAAAGGAATAGGGGTTATAAATGATTGGAGTCATGAACTGTCGGACTCCTCTTCTTCCTCTTCCTCTCCATCCACGTCTTTCAGACAGTAAGTATCTAGAAGCAATTTAGACAACAAGTCACGAACCTATAAATCCGGGGTCTTCTTTCTCTTCTGTTTTCCATTTCACTGCCTCTGACGCTGCTGTTTGGTGTTTAATTGAACTGGGAGGGCCATGCCGGTTCTTGGGTCGGTTGTCAGAGCTATAGGATCTGTGAGGTTTTGATGTGAGGCTCGTCGCGGGACTTTGTGCCAAAGAAGATGAGTGGGAAGCGGATGCGGAGGGGGAATCGTGGCCGGAGTATTGTGAAACAGAACCTCCATCAGGGGAGCCTGAAAGAGAGACGGGGCTGGCTCCTAGTTTCACAGGTATCTTCGTTGCTGGCGGTATCTGGAGATAATAAGACAAAATAGCATCGTACCGTGTAATTACTACAAGACAGGTACATACCATCATGGGAGTGCTGTCTGAAACAAGCATTGTCGTCATGTCAGAGGGGCCAGCTGGAAGTAATGAAAAGCGAGAATACACTGAGACACGTGACTCACTGGAGGATGTCTTCTGTTTTTTGACCTTTTTGGCCAAAAAACTGTCTGGCGTGATCGGCTGGGAGCAACCTTGAGCACATTGGAAAAATACAGGGTAAAATTCATGGGATACCGACTCTTTTGAGAGTTCCGTTGACTTCAATTGATTTTCCTGAAGAAAGTTATTGATAATATAATCGTGGTAGTGGTAACTCAGACCGTTGATCTTCTTGCTCTTGCTCTTCCCTTTGCCCTTCCCGTTGGCGGTGTCTTGGGCAGGCGACCCGTAATCGGATGCCAAAAGCGGTGATGGACCTCGGTCTGGTTCAGCACCCAGCCTAGTGGCAAATGAATCAGAGGTTGGAACAATTGAAATGGTGTGTTCTGTACTTATTCTTCACAGCCGCATTGCGTACAGCACTCCTCCTCGATCCAGTCCCGATACCTAAGCATCCGCTCAGATGTGGGGCATACCGATTTGACGCAATCTAACTTGGTTTGAATCACGCGACATCCAGCTCATTGTCCAGATTTCTTACCCTTTTCTGGCAGTTGGTGCATTCAAAGTAGATGTTGCCATCTTTTGTGACAGGTATGCCATTTCCAGTGGCGGAGGTGCTCGGGGACGGAGAACAACTTTGAGCAGGGATGGAGCATGAAGGTCCAGTAGAGGGGGGAATAACATCAATAGGCCCTCCCTGCAGGTGAGCTGACGAGAAGATGTCAGGTGCATATTTTTGCAATGGAGCATCCTAAACGCGCACCTGATCCGCAGCTGGTGCATTCAGCATGAGGGATGAACGGACAAGTATGAAAGGTACACACCGCGTCCCGCAGACTTGACAAAGAGATCTTCCACGTAATATTTCTTTGTGTGACTGTAAGGCTGCGTCCATGATAACTTCTTGTAACATGGCAGAAAACAGTTTACTGGACTTGGAGGAAATTGAGATCTAACATATTTAGTATAAGGGGTGTGGGCTCACAAACGATGAGATGAGTTCCTCCCTGGTCTTGGCAGAGCCGGTCATAGTATTGTATTGACTGCAAGTCTGCCTCAACAGCGGAGGCAAACTTAGGTGTCTGTGACCGTCACTGGCATGGCTGCCTCCTTTGACCGACGCAGGATAAATGGACCAGAAGAGAGCAGACCACCCGTATTCGACGATGACGACGATATCTCGCTTCTGAATTTGCGTACTCGAAAATTCAGATCACCCAAGGATATTCGACCAATTTGTGCTACATTTTCTACTCAGCCACATCCCGATATTTACCCCGTTTTCTGCTTCGTAGTTCTAACGCCCGGTTTGATCAGTCAAGCAAATGGATCTGCGTACATTGAAACTGAGCAGACAAAGATTGCGTGCGCTGTGTGAGCAGTCTGGTCTTACAGCAAAGAATATATCCAGCTAAATGATTGTCGAAGATATGGTCCACGCCAGATAAAAAATGCTCCGTATAACGAAGTGGGAAAACTAAATGTAGATGTCAAGTTCGCTCCTTTCTCATGCACGCGGCGACGTGCTCCCATGCGGGTGGGCAGCGACGCACCTACTTTGATCTACGATTCAAGTTTTTTATATATACTGTATTTAGGATGCAGAAGACAGGTCTATCGGTGTCCTTATTCATCAGGCTTTGGTTCCATCTCTCAGACTAGAGCTACTGCCGAAATCATGCATTGACATTTTCATAACAATCCTAGAAAACGACGGCATCGAAGGTTGCGTAGCCTCAGGGTCCATTGCAGCGAGTACTGCTCTTGCAGATGCCGGGATTGAGATGTTTGGCCTTGTTACATCTTGTGCAAGCGTATGTCGAATATAACCTGTCCTGCTAAGTTAAATATTTTCCCTTCAGGCCATGATGGAAGAGGACGTCTGGCTCGATCCGACCGCCAAGGAAGCTAGTCATGCACATGGGGTCCTTACTCTGGCTTGTATGCCTGCTTTGGGAACTATGACAAGTGTTTGGCAAACTGGGAAAATGACTGCAGATGAAGCCATTCAGGTGAATGACCGAATTCTTGCTGTGCTGGGACATAAGTTGACTTTTGGATAGTGCATGGAGGAGTGTCAGGCTCGATGCGGAGATATACATGATGTGGTAGCAACAGCTCTGTTGAATTCACGAGCAGCAAAGAGAGAATGAAAACTTTGTTTGCAAGTGTTCATGAGAAGTTGTGGGGCGTGATATGCTTGCAACGACCATCAGAACTTGATCGAATGAAATGAAATATTAAGTTAAAGCTGGGAGAGGCCTGGGAAAGTTTATATCTTGAATGGGTCGACATGGAGGCCACTCCAGATGCCTCGTGGTGACTCTGAGGAACTTTCCACAGTTCGATTTTTCAGTGGCTTGATTTGACTCCCAGATGAGTCGAGCAGTAACTGGACTTTCTGCCGGATCATAGTCATTTCGAGTCCATTCAGCGGCACGACTTTGTCTCGTCCATTCACTACCTGGTGTGAGTACCGCTTACACAAAATAAGCTGAACGGAGACTGACTGTAAAAGCCCCGGACAATAGGTTGTTTATATTTTCTTTGCCTCACGACAATCTCAACGTGTGAGTTGTCCCGGGCAAGCTGCTCGACATGTTTTCTCAAAAATGTGCGGGTGTGTGCAGAAGACGGCCAGTAATCGCAATACTCGAATACCAGCTTGCGTATTTGGGGGACAAAGGCCATATGGCCATTGGCAGGATATGACTTGAGAGAGCCGCGAAGGATATGCAACGTAGGAGCTGCACACTTCGTCGACATTGTGCGCAGGGCGTTGTGTCGGAGAACGAAAATCTTTAACTCCGCACAGTGGCCTCTCCAGTTGGACCATTGAAGCGACAGCGCGCCTGCGGACGAGCAGACGGTTTGAATTTCGCGACGCGCTCTAGCAATATTTCGCGTGGCGCTTGCTACACAAATTGTTTTCTTTCAGCAAAACTTTTCTGACTCCTCCGCTACCTCACTTACACTTCTTCCTTCTTGCTTCGAGTGTAAAATTCCAATATGGTACGGGCAACCCGCTCGTCCGCCGCTCAACAGAATCAACAAGGTTCTGCTGAACACTCACCTCCTGTTGGCAACAAGCACACTAAGAAGAGGAAACGTGCCTCCGATGTTACAGACCCGGAGGACCACCCAATAGCAAAGCAGCGTCGCTCAGAGTCCAAACGAGAGGGTGAAGAGCCTGGCACGGGGGACCTTCCGCTTCACACCCAGGATGCAGCAAAGATTCTTGATGTGTTAGAGATGTAAGCTTCGTTTGTTTCATTTCCATTGTTTCATTCCCATCATTCACCGACCATGTCTCCTTTACAGGATTGACACTCAGGGTTTACTTGACCGAGTTTTTCCCCTGCCCGAATCAGAATCAGTCCCAGGTTTCGCAGCAAGTACTTCCAAAGACACCATCAGAACGTATTCGTTGCGCGCCTTGCTTAAAGATCCCTCGATGCATCCACTTCGTGTTCTCCGAGTGCGTCCTTGTGTATTTGCTCCATTGCTTCCTAACTCGTAATCTAGGCTGCTATTCATCCATTGTTTCCTATATCATCACACCCACGGTCTCGTCCATCCGTCCCTGCTGCTCAGCAGTTATTTTTCTGCAACCTCGCACTATCTCTCCTAGACCAGTCATCCTCCCAAAACCGTCCGGCACTTTCGCTGTCCCAGTCAACCCTCTTTCCCGATTCAGATGGCGACCTCACTCCTGCAGGACTAGCTGACAAAAGAAGAAGATACGCTCTAGTCCAGAAACTTCCTGGTGGTGAATGGTGGAGTAGTTCAAACACTGCCCGCGAAGGTGAACAAGGTCTCACACCCACCGATGCAAAGGAGATGCGCAAAGGACAAGCAGAACTTGTTTCCATCATTCCCACATTACCACTTCTCCCTTCAAATATGCCCACTCTCGGGGAACTCCAGATGGAGGGCAGGAAGGAACCCAGAAGTAGGTTTAAGTCCCTGCATATGCACCCCAGAGTGCTTAGTTCAGGAACCTTTCTCGATTATGGCCCATACACCTCTTTTGCCCCAGCTTTTGATTCAGAAGGTGCCGAAGTGGGCAGGGAGGGGCTTGGACAGATGTTAATGGGACGTTTAGAGAAGCGGAAAGTGAAGGAGGCAAGACGGAGATTGTTGTCTCGACTACAGGCTGGCAGAGTCGAAGATGTGCGCGCAACCGATGTCACTGAGACTGACGCGCCTCATGAGCAGGATCGGGAAACTATCGAAAAACACCTAAACAGTTTGTTTCCAGGTGAAAATATGGACAGGTTCAAGGCAGCCATGCAAACTCTGGATGTTGAAGATGGCGTCGCACGGTTGTTGGAAAAGAATGCTCGAGCATTGGAACAACTTAACCTCCTTCAAACAATGAGGCTACTCAACGGAAACGTGCCGGTGAATGAAGGCTCTGAAGAATGGAATATTGGTACGTATTTATTTTGTCATTATACAATTAGTCAATCGAATGTTCTGCAGCTCAAGACATCGCGAAGTCCCTTACGTTGCTTGTCTCCCTGCGCCCTCGAGCATCTACTGCTGTAGACTTGACGCTATCACCTCAGCGTTCAATCATACCTTCGCCCTCGGTCATACGCGCGCTCCACGCCACTCTTCCTATTGACGCCACCCAAGGCTGGCAAGGTACGCTCGACGAATCACGCAAAACCACTCTTCGCGATGATACAACGGTGCATGTGAAAGCCGGCGCGCCTCAAGTTGTTGCTCAACCTACTGCCTCCAATCAATCCTACGGCGCATCAGGGGCATATGCTCAGAACAGCCAGTATCGCCCTCAGACTACCTATTCGTTTCACAGTTCTCAGACACAACAACGCCCGCCTGTTCAGAATCAAACCTCAAGTCAGAGTACATATTACCCAAACGCGTATTTACAAGGACAACAATCAGGCTCTGTGCCGCAGTATCAGTACACATATCCTCCAGCATCGTGGTACAATTACCAAACACAGACTCAGCCAACTCAAAAGCCCGCTGCGGCAACATCATTATACGGGAATTACTTGTCTTCAGGGGGAACACCTCGTGCGGTAGGCAACACAGCGAAGCCGCAGCAAGCTCAGCAGAACGGTTGGGCTCAAGGATATGGTCAGAGCCAGGTAGCTGCCACTCTACCACCCCACTTGAGACGTGCAGGGACGTCGACCTCGGGCACACAAACCCCTGCGCAATCGTACTCACCCTACCACCCATATGTTCCTCCTGCACAAGCGCAGAGTGGGAGATGATTTCGGGACAGCCGGGACTCAATAATCACAATTCCAGGTATCATAAACATTGTCTCTTTAATCTCAGTGTCATATTATTGTATAGTCATTTAGATGGACTGTATATATTTTTCAGTTTTTAAAGGGAATGTGACATCGCGCTTTGTCACATCGGGCATGTCCTCTGTCAAAATGATCCTAAATGACTCGGAAGATATGGCCCTGGGGGCTACTCCAGAAATGGCTCGCGGACCAGCATCCAACCGTGACATTCTCACGGCTTCTGTTGTACAAGCCCAAGCCAGCCCAGAATCGAGGCTTACATATGCATATTACGATTGCATGAATGAGCCTCTAGGAGTCGCTTCAACCGATGACTCGAACCCGACAGCCAGGCTCACAATGTCTAGCGAGTCCGCCTTGCTCCAACTCGAGCTGGCAGCCTTATCTGCAGGGCCTGATATAATCTCCCATCTCTCTCTCGAAAAGATAGCGTATTATGGAAAAGATTTGTCAGCGGAGCAGCGAGTAATTTTGGATATTGTTGCTCAAGGGGAAAATGTATTTTTTACTGGAGCGGCTGGTATGTCCTACTCGTAATTCCACTTTACCTTATTTTCATAATACTGACATTCATCGTGGTGATTGTAAAAGGCACGGGCAAATCCGTCACATTAAGGGCTATCATAGAGATGCTCAAATTTAAATATCAATATAATAGGACAGCCTTAGCTGTTACAGCATCCACAGGAATCGCGGCCTTGAATATTGGGGGCCAGACCCTGCACGGTTTTGCACGTCAGTCCGTTTCATTGTCTTTGAAAGGTGGACATGGCCGTGGAATGACTGAGTTTGCAGGTATGGGCTTGGGAAAAAGAAAACTAAAAGATCTCATAGATATGATGGAAAATAATAATGAAACTATACGTATCTGGAGAAATGTCCAGACTCTTATTATTGATGAGAGTACGTGGTGTGTTACTGTTAGTCACCATATTGATTCAAGTGACTTACCGAGGGTTAGTTTCTATGGTGGATGGGAACTTTTTTGACAAGTACATTCTCCTTTTATTACTTCACCCAATATTGAATTAGGATTCCTTAGGCTTGAAGTGATAGCGCGCGAGCTTCGGAAAAATAACCGGCCGTTCGGGGGAATACAGGTGTGTTACATATCGACATCCCGGAAAACTCTTTGCTCACATACATATGGGAGCTTGTTATATGCGGTGATTTTTTTCAGCTACCCCCCGTCCCTGATCAATATAATGGTGCTTCAGTCCCGTCAATGTTCGCTTTTCATGCCGAGTCCTGGCGCCGTTGTGTTACACGTCAGATGCGACTCACCACAGTATTTCGTCAAAAGGATTTTGGTGCGCTTCCATTTTATTTTGTTATGAACTGATTTCAATGACGATGAAGAGTTTGTCAACCTATTGAACCGAATGAGAATTGGAGAAGTTGATCAACACATGGTCGATACGATCGTGAGTTTGGAAAGGGAAATTGAAGAGAATGGAATATATCCAGTACAAATGTAGGTCCAAAAATGTTCATTGCGCTGATCCCTGAATCTTCATTCTCGCAGCTATCCCCTTAATGCGCAAGTAGCAAGCGCAAACGGGCGCAAACTGGATGGATTATCTGGTCCAATATTATCGAATGAAGCTAGGGATTGTGGACGTTGGCTTGAGAACGAAGAGAAGGATGTACATGACGTCCGTATTAGCAGACTTCTTGACAAATACTCAATAGCGCCACGTCACATCAATCTTAAGGTATCTTTTGGCTATGTGGCTAACTTAATTTCTCGAGAATTCTGATCTAAGTTACGTAGCAAGGAGCACAAGTGATGCTTACTCGGGTGCGTATTACTTGATGTCATACGGTCGAGACTGATCTTATCTTGTGTCGAAGAATCTTTTACCAGGTGAACTGGTGAACGGTTCCTTAGGTCGAGTCGTACTCTTCGCCACCTGCGCGGATGCCCGGAAACAGGGCATACTCACCGCGAACTCAATATTAGAAGAGTCTCTCCAGGCTCAAGCACAATTTGGTGGCAAATCTCTGGACGAACTGCGACGGCTAAAACGGATTCCCCCTGAAGTAGGGGGTTCCTGGCCCGTTGTTGAATTTATCAACCAACGAAGGGTCCTTTTTACACCTTTACCGTTTGATACTGAGGATGCATTTGGTCATCTGGAGGCCACACGAGAGCAGGTGACTCCCTTCTGCGAGCAACGGCGACATATTGAGACACTCTACATCTCATAGCTCCCTCTTATACTAGCTTGGGCGATCACAATTCATAAAGCCCAGGGTCAGACTATTGAGAAGTTGAAGATCGACTTCCAGGGCATTTTCGAAAATGGTCAAGGTGTGCATGTTATATTCACATCTTAACTTCAAGTGCGCCCCTGACTGGCGTCATTGGCAGCTTATGTCGCTATGTCACGATCAACTGGATTGCAAAATCTTCAAGTCTTGCATTTCAGCCCGGCCATGTTCGCGCCATCCCTATTTATTTGCGTTTGCTGCGTTTGCTAATGATCAAACTGCAGAGTGCGGGCACATCCGCAGGCACTAGCTTGGTATAACAACCTTTTGGTTGAAGAGGAAATGGACAACGAGGAAGCTGTCACCTCATATTTTTCGCATGATTGAAGCAAGACTCAAGTATGTGGTTATCACAAGTAATATTTGTAGCGCATATTCTGTATCGTTCCCATCGCATTATATAGTTTTCGTCGCATTTTCTCGCACATGTTTTGCATCGCTTTTTTTGCCTATCTACGGTTTTCATCGGATAATATGTTTTTTAGTATAATACTAGTTGCATGTAGTGAATCATAAACCATAAACCATAAACCAAAACCTTTCCTTACGCATGTATCTTTCCACAATGGAAATCAACGCCGCTCAACTGAAGTGCCAGTAAGGCTCGTTACGACCATACATATCTGATCATGATAATCGTGACAAATGAAGAGCCATCGCCAAATACCAAGAATAATAGTTTGTGCGACTGCGTTACAGTTTTCTGCATATTACCTTCCTGCCATTTGAGGATCTATGACTACTGGTATTTCTTTGGCATGATGCAATGCTCCTGATTGCGTCCTTTTTTGAGGCAAACGTACCGGCAAGGGATTGGTATATGCCGAGTCCTGGGAGTGAAATAGATTGTCCCAGGTACCAAGCGAGTACCTCCCGTGCTGGGGAGATGCCGTATCGTCATCACATACCCCATCATCCAATGACTCGCTAATAATCCGGTGTCCTGTTGTGGCGTCACGAGAGTTGTGATGTACAAAGTCAAGGACTTCCAACTGTGACGCACGTTCGCCATCCCATGTTGTACGGCCCCAGTTTCGCGTCCGAGGCAGACGTAGTTCTGTACGTATTCTTTCGAGACTGGCTTCATCTTCCGTAGAAATCTCATCTCCGTCGGGATCCAGACGCGCTAGGAATAAATTGATAAGGATCAAGGTTGTTTGGGGCCTTTACGAAAAGAAGAAAACCTTACCCCAGCCTCTGCGTCGCCGCACACCGGCGACCTGACTAACGGGACGTGCATCTCGAGAAGGGGCAGGTGGAGGAGAATCATGGATGGTATCATCCGTATCTGGTTCTGGCTGTATTTGTCTAAGTTCGAAAAGTAGTGTTCCAGGAGGCCTCGACCAAGGATCGGAGTCACCGCTTCGATCCTCGTACGTAGGGTCACTTAAGTCGTTTTGGTCCTGATTTTGAGCAGGGGCATGCCTATGCACCCGGGTGTTTGCATTGAGGGGGTCTCCCAAGTTCATTTGGACAGGATCTTCAAAAAATGGAATTTGAGATCCTGTCATATGTCGGAGAAAAGGGTTTCGCGTTGATGGGTCAGATGCAGAATCGTCTTGAGCCACGGTAGGTGCTGGAGGGCCACCTCCGGGACGAGGAAGAACTTCTAGTCTGCCAGGAGGTCTAAGTTGTGAGATGGTGGTAGGTACTGGCCTGATGCCTGCAGCGCGCATACCAGACGGTGGGACTGGAAGTAATGTGTGTCGCAGGTGACTAGCGGCACGGGACTCGACGGTGTGCGAACTGGTCCAACCAAAATTCGGGGGTGAATGGTTAGGCCCAATAGGAAGTGAAGAGAAAACGATATTGTTGCGAGAATTGTGCGTCCTGCTTCCAGGTACTTGACGTTCACTTACAGTTCCTTGGGCAGCGGCGGCGGCAGCACGCTGGGTCACTCTTCGTCCGAGTGTAGTGCTGGACTCAGTAGGACTAGATGCCCGACGCAAGTGACGAATGTGGGCCTCAAGAATACTACGTCTGGCTGGAGAAGAATTTGGAGGAGAAACCATACTTGCATCACGAGATGAGGTTGTAGCTGGCGGCTGAGACCGGCGGCGGCGCGAAGACGGAGGGTACACCACTCTGGGCTCTTCAGATGAGACAGCAGAAGAACGGGGAGGAGAAACGGACTGTCTGGAATCTGTGGATACAACCGGACGAGATGCAAGCAAAAGAGCACGTTGAGCGTTCCACCTTGACGTGACTTCCAACAACCGAGACGGAATAGAATCTCTCAGAGACTCCACATCGATCTCGCTATCTTCGTCGGAGTCAGACAAGAGGATGGATGAATGCGCTGGACCCATGTATTCGTCGGCCTGGGGCCGTGTGGGCTGATGAGGACGGCGGGTGCCAGTGAGTCTGTCTCTATGGGCAGTGAAGCTGCGCAGGCTAACGCGGAGATCCTGTAGTCGGTCATACGCTGTATTCAGGGCAATCGAGGCCTGCGCAAGTTCGTCACGGGTTTCCTGTAAACGCTCAGGCGCAGAACTATCTTCAGTTCGTCTGGACATGACTTTGAGAGTATCAAGGTGTGCTCTGCTGTGAAGTAACACCTTCACAGTTGTGCAAGCAAGACGAACAGAATACGTACGACGACACTGAATGAGATGAAGACTTGCAGAATTCTGGCAAGCCTTGGGAGTAAAGGTTGGCTTTGTGACAAGACTGCGGAGTTTGAACTTGCCCAGTCGTGCCAATAAGAGATGTTCTTTCAACATTCAATGCATTTATACCGAACCACGTTCAGACAATGGGCCATCCATACTTTCCATCCATAGAGCAGTCCCATCGAGATTGTCTGTTTTTTTTTTCGCATCGCCACTCTTGAGTTTTAAGATTCGTATTACAGCTATATTCCTCAGGCGGTGCCTGCTCGTCTCGTCTGAGTTTTGCTTTGTGGTAAACCTTTATCTTATTCACGAACAGTGCCAATCGAAGTCTGAAGCGGTATCAACGGATCTCATCTGTCCATTATAACAACTGGCGCTGCGCCTAAGCGAGGTATACCAGAAAGTACAATGTAATGCGAGACCTGTGCCTTGAGACTGAGGTCTCAACATCAGTGGCTTGGAGGTCTAATGAGCAACACCCTACAGATCAAATACCTTGGTGTCACCATTCACACAGTGTGCAATTACGGTATCCAGCTCAACATAGGGTGTACTGGGCACAAGTGCACTGCTCTGCCATAACATGTTATGACGAGCAGTTCTACCGCTCGCCACCGGAATAGCAAACCGGATGTGCATTAAGACATTGCTGCGACATGGATATTAATATTGGAACCAATCTTATCCTCTAATGCCACCTGATATGTGCACACCTCCGCTCCCCTAATCTTGGCTGAACCTCGAGATCGTGAAAATTCCAATAATGACAATCGCCAATACGCCGATGCTTGCGGGCAACACCATATCCCGCGGAATGCCAAATATGTCATCGCTCGCCGCGATTGGCGTCTGTGCTTTGGTCGGTGGTGGGGGTGGGGGTGGTGCTGGGGCAGTCACTTCGGGCACTACCACTTGGGCCTGCTCGACCTCCTTCGTCTCCTTCAATACCGTTTCTGACACTTCATTTGCCTTGACTTCACTATGCGATGCGCCAGTTTCATCCCATCCCTTTCCACCTCGAATGATCAGCACCACACGATCTGTGTGCGCATCCCTCGCAATCTTGACCGCATCCGTTACGTCGCTGTCCGATGACATGACTATAATATCGCCGTCCGAGTCAGTGTACTGCATCTGAAAATCGAGAGGATCCGGTCGTGATGCCTCTTCGGTGGGCGCCTTCCACTCGGTGAAGAATGGATCCATGGCGAGCTTGCCAGCAACAATGTCATGCAAGTTCTCAATGTTGTCATTCCGCGCTTGGAACCGATGTGTGCGGCCACCCGGCGTGCGGAATTTGAACACATACGTCCCGTCGTCTATAGGCACCACAGGAGCTTGGGAGAGTGCGGCTCCGCCGATCGACGACGCGACGTGCCCATGAGCATCGGTGGGATTCTCGATGCCTGACCCGTGATCATCGTCGACGACGGATGCCGAGTCGTTGGGATGCACTTCGGAGTGAGGAGAACCCGATACGCCGAGGCGGACTGAGTGTGCAAAGCGTGATGAGGGAGTGTTTGGGTCAAGAGGCACGTGAGAGCCAGACACAGCGGATTCGTTGTCGTCAGGAGCACCAATAGATTCAAAGAAACGACCCCACATAGGACCCCCTTCTGGGTCCGCACCATCTGGGCTACTGATGGCGTTCATCTAACAATGGATGGGTCAGGGTGTAACAGTGTTAAATGAATGAATAAATACTCACCTGCTCCAGCGTCGCGTAGGTTAATTTTAGTACATCAACAATAGCAACGAGTCTTCCGTCTGCCTCCACAACAGGCAAATTCAGATAATGTCCGGCTGTAAATTTCGCATCGTAAGCAGAATTGACAAAAAGATAATTACTGCCTCACAATGCATTTTTTTTAGCGCGTCCTGAACACTCATCGTCGGCGACGCCACATCGGGGTGTGGCGTCATAACTCGCACTACGCTACATCTCACGGGGTCCAATCCTGCCGCAATAACTCTCAAGACGACATCTTTACTTGTGAAAATACCCGCGATTCGTGGGGGGCCCGCAGGCTGTCCCTGCGTGTGCGCCCCGCCTTCCATGACACACACAGCAGTGGTTTTATATTCTTTCATCAGACGCGCCGCATCGCGTACCGTGGTCCTGGGTCCGACAGTCGCAGGTTGCGTCCGTGAATCCATGACGGTGGTGAGATCGGGGAGCGCAGTTTTCTCGCGGAGAGCATCAACGTACGCAAGCATCGCCGCGGCTTGGGGATTCGCTCCCAGTCCGTTGCCCAGTTCAGATTGCACGCCTTCCAGGGCGGTGTAGAGCTTTTGCGAAGCGGAGGAGCTGCGCTCAACCTTTGCGAGAGCCTCGTGGAACACTTTTGTGATGTCCAGGAGGCCGACGACGTTACCATCTTCGTTGCAGACAGGCTGGACACAAATTCAGGAAAGAACTTTGATCATATGGAGGGACGTACCAGATGCCTGAAGTGCCGCTGTACCATGAGCTGTAGGGCTTCGGTCGCGCTCGTTGTGTCTCGTGTGACCATCGGATTACGCGTCATAATCGCACTCACAGGAGTCGCACGGGGATCAAGTCCCTCCGACGTGACCTACAACCATCCGCTCAGAACGGCCAGCCAGCCAGCCATCTGGGAGTTACACGTAAAAAACGTACCCGATACGCCAGATCCTTAGCTGTGAAAATGCCGCACAGGCCTTCCTCCTCATCCACGACCAATACACAGTCCGTGCGCTTCGCGGCGCAGAGCTGGCTGGCGTCGGACACGCTGATCGTCTCTGGTACTGTTAAAGCAGGGCTGGGCTTGAGTGCCGCAACGGTGCCTCGCGCGACGGGGGGCTTGCGGCCCTTCTGGTTGCGCAGACCCGCCGAAGTGGAAATCGTACGTTTCCGGGAGAGCTCTGACTCGATCTTTTTTCGGATTGCCTGGGGAAGGAAGTTGGGTTATGTTGAGCAACATAAATAGTAGGAGATAAGATATGGAAGGAGCTATCCAATTCAAGAGTGCGATAGAAGGAGTATAAAGGCAAAGAAGAAAAGTCTGAAAAGTGATTCACCTCATCTCGCTTGCTCTGCTTGCGTCTGGTGTCTGCGATGGAGCCCTGGCCAGTATGCCCAGAGAGGGTGCTCATCGATGGTTGCGATTGTTGCCGCGAGGGAACCGGAGATGGGGAAATAGGTCTGGAGTCCGGGAACGGTACAGGCAATGAATTCCTTGTACCTGGGCTCGAGTGAGCAGGAAGTGGAATACGTGACATCGGTCGATGAGAGACGCCAGTGGGCGTGTCACGTGCATGCAACAAATCGCGAATGCCCGCATGAAGAGGTCTTTGTCCGCACACTCATCATCCTCGGATAATGACACTCCCTCCAAGCGATCGCACACCGCAGAGGGAATATTCTCCGGCCTCGCTGTGCACATCATACAGAGCAAAATCAGCCCGTCCGAGCTAGACCACTTGTATTGCCTAGCCGAATCCAATGGCGCTGATGTCCAAGTGAACACCGACGGCGTCGACGTCATCATCACGCGTATATCCATGCGCAAGCGGCTCGAGCGGCACGTCAGCTGGGAGACTGCAGTATGTATTAGTTTTACTAATTATGCTCCGTTTTTTTTTTCGCCGCTCGCTTATGGTGTGATGCTGGTGTGATTCAAGAAACAGAAGGCAATCGTCACGCCAGCGTGGATTACCGAGTCTGTAGCGAGTCAGAAACGGCTGCCGTGTGGAGAGTTTGTGGCAGTGTGTACCCTCGGAGAGAGCACGACAGAACATTGTCCCGAGCATGAACACCAGGCGCCACGCTCTTATTCTGCATCGGGGTCAGTACACACTTCTCCGAGCAACCTGTCGTACATGTCGCGTTTCGCGGTGCAACGTGTGTCTCCTTTGGTGTGTCCTAATCAGGCGATGCTAGTGCAACTGGATGTAATACGCAATGCGAGGGCACTAGATGGTGATGTGAGAAGTGCTATGAGCTACTCGAGGTCTATGGCGGTAAGGTGGTTTCCTCGCTTCACTTTCGTTTGATTTATACCTCGCAAAGGCCATCAAAGGTACAATCCATAAGATGGATCGAGTGGAACATTCTCACCCGTCAAATAGCTTACCCATTTTTAATTAAATCATCCCAGCAGGTTGAGCATCTTCCCTATCTAGGCCCCAAGCTCCTCAAAATGGTACCGTCCCACCACTCATTCCTTCTGCTTTCACCTGCACAATTTTCTAGGTTGACGAATACATTTCTTGCAAGCATATTGCTGAGACCAGTAAGCTTCCGTGCGCGTCCATGTGCCTTTTGAGATCTTAACATTCACTCAGCTCGAATACTAAACTCAAGCCGATATCACAGCTTAACAGAATTCGCACGCATACATGGGATTGGACCGCACACCTCTCGTAAGCTCTACGACGAGGGATGCAGGACACTGGAGGACCTGGACCGAAGATTCGGTGCCGAGCTCGGACGGAGTGAGTTAGACTCCATGCAGGAAGGCGAAACGGCCAGTATAAGAACCATGTTGGAATTGCGAGAAGATCTGAGTGCAACGTGCGCCATTCGACCCTGTTGGTTTCTACAACCTTACAGGTCATCGCTTGATGCAGCATACCGCGAGATGAGGTGGAGGAAATAGCGCATCTTGTAGCGCAGGAGCTTGAACTCATCGAACCCGGGTGTATGCAGACTATTTGTGGCGGGTAGGCCTCTGTCTATAATGATATCCCCTTCACGTTATATTTGCGATACAACAGATACAGACGCGGCAAACCGCAGTGCAATGACGTCGATATCATATTCACACATCCGCAGAGCGGAAAGGACCGTGGACTGTGCAAGACACTAGTCGAGCGACTGCAGAAGAAGGGTATGGACATCAATTCCGAGTGTAATTACGCCATC
>QLPG01006081.1:0-23629 GCA_003314385.1 Gomphus sp. MG54
ATCTACCAGGGTATGCTTGTGGCTTCCGGTATCGCTGTCTATGACATCACCTGCATCACCTGCCGCCTCCTGGGCACGCAGCTGGATGCGTTCTAAGGAACTTTTTGGGTGGGTCTGAACGTTAGCATGTCGGTGGCGATGGAAAAAATGCATGGTCCTTCTGGAGACTCACTTTGCGGTGTCGTTCACGAGATCAGACATTTGATCATATCGGCTTTGTCAGGGCTGTGCAATCGTGGCGCTAGTGCTGCGTGGGGCCGTTCAGGGTGTCCGCCGGGGGCCAGAATATAACATCTAGTTGAATTGTAAGCCTCCTTACTTGTCTTTGACATCCTGTGCATTACTATCAAGTTCATCATCAGAAAACCCTTAGTTGACCCCTTTTCTTTTATGAGATAATTGGTACTAGAGTTGTTATATACAATGGGTCTACGTCAAGTACACGTAGTGAGTGTCTAGTAAATTGGCAGTGCTGACCGGGCAGTCAGACTACATCCACATACAAGTGTCCAAGCTGCATGCAATTCACTTGGTATGCTGGTTTTGGTTTGGCACATCCACCTGCTCCTCAGTCCTCGACCTGCCCCACCTTGGGACATCCTGTCCTTATTTTATCCTCAGCCACAACCCTATTGTTTTATAATCAGTCACTCCCTATTGTCCTATCCTTGGCAACATTCCTATTATCCTATCTTCATTGTTCTATCCTGTTGGGTCAATTACCCTAATATTAAGCCAAATATTTCTTAAGTCTTTATTTTTCCTTTTATTTTTTGATAAAAATCATTTAAAACTATTCACATTACTTTTCTATATTTTTTCTGTATTTTTAGGATGCTTTTTGCAGTTCTTTTTTCTTAATCTTTTGTACTATTATTGACGTGGCCATTTTCAATTTGCTTCCACATCGAGGCTACATGTACGTTCTAACATTCCGGTCATTGCTGGTATTTTGGCTGACCGATGCGCTGAACGCAAAATGATTGCTAGGAGTATCGCTGAGACACACTCACATACTTCCTCTCCTCAGTGTTTTGACCACACTGAGGAGGTGAGCAAAAGTAGTTACAGTCCATGTACCTCTTCTAATAATTTGTAGTTTTAATTTGTTTAGGTAGTTTCTGTCAAATAACAGTGTTTTGACCACACTGAGGAGTTTTAATTTGTTTAGTCTGTTGTCAGGAACCGTATGCCGGCATGCCCGACTATTCATTTCACTCTTGCTGGCTTATCCAACAATATGCCCTCAGCCCATGGACTATATGCACCCCGTGTATCCGTCTTGGCATCACATGCTCCTGTCAATTCACTCCACTCATTTATGTCACATCCTATATGCTCTCTTTTCCATTCCATCCTCATTTACATTAATATCTTTCATTACATTTCATTTCATTTTCATCTGTTCGCAATTCCGTTCACTCCTTTATGTCCGATCTGCTATTACATTCCTTAGGGTAACTTCGTTGGGAATCCGAGTGACACATCACTCTGTTATAATTAAGAGACTATACGACAATCTCAGCATTTGAACGTCAAACAACTTTAATATATAATTTACCTATACGACAATCTACAGGAGCGTATAAGTAAGCAAAACATAAGTATTAAAATGCTAGTTAAATATCTTACCTCAGCGTTTGAACGTCAAACAACTGAGGAAGATGGGAATGGGTGTAGCTATTATATACTACTGCAGAACAATGGGTTGTCTAAAGAGGAGAACAAAAGAAAGGATTCCTTTGTGCGCAAAAAACTATTTGCGGTGAATAATAAAATATGATATGTGGTGGTGACACGGTTTGTCACAATGCAACGTCGTCATTTCCAACACTCCCCCTCAAACCGTGGACAGCCCCAGCTCTACTGCGAAGTGCTTTACTTTCGCCGATGGTAATGCCTTGGTGAGAGTGTCTGCCACCATATCATCCGTTGGACAGTAAACCAAACAAACAGCGCCCTTTTCGACGATCCATCGAATGAAATGATACCGTATGTCTATGTGTTTCATTCGAGCGTAATACTGATGGTCTTTAGCAAGCGCGATGGCCGACTGGTTATCGGAAAACATTGTAGTAGGGGATATCTTTTCATCAAACAGTTGTTCGATGAGGGACCGGAGCCAAAGAGCTTCCTTTGCCGCATGGGCTGCCGCTACGTACTCGCTTTCTGTTGTAGATAGTGATATTACTGACTGACGCTTTGCACTCCAGGATACGGCTCCGCCATTAACAATGAAGGCATACCCTGAAATTGCATGTCTGTCCTCGGCCATACTACCGTCCGCGTCCACATACCCGATCAGCTCTGTCTGAGCATGCCCGTAAGTAAGCCAGAGCTCTTTCGTACCCTTTAGATAACTGAAGACTCTTTTTATGGCATTCCAATGCGATGGACCGAACTTTGATGAGTATTGTGACAGGGTTTGAACAGCAAAAGTGATATCTGGGCGTGTTCCCAAAGCGGTGTACATCAAAGATCCAACCGCTTCGCGATATGGGGTATCACGCATTTGTTGGGTGCAAATTAGCATCTCACCCCTGAGAGACCAACCTCAATATATTGTAATATTACATTGATTTTGGTATCATTTAGTGCGCTTTTGAACTCTTTATTTTTCTCAATTTTATTTGTATTTTTACCCTCATTATTGAGGGAGTTATCCGTGTTCTACTATGCACGCTACTTATGGGCGCTTGTCCACGCACGACGCGACTAGCGAGGCCGGCTCCCTGGATTTGGAACCGGCAGCCTGGCTCAAACCTTCGATAGGGTCAAGGGCTGGCTGCAAGGTATATGCGGGTGAGACATGACCCGCGCAAAGCCTCCCTCCTCAGTTATTGACTATACTGAGGAGGTGAGTTGTATAATATTATGTACAAAGCCTCAGGGCTAATCCCTCTTTTATTTCTTTTGTAAGATAAATAAAATTAGGTATATTTTCTGAATATACACTCAGTTATTGACTATACTGAGGAGATAAATAAAATTAGCTGCCTGAAGAAATCTTCAATCCTACTGTATTTGCTCATAATCTCATCAGCATTTGTGCCCACTCCACTGTAGTCTTGGGGGTCTGGGCCATGGAAAGGAGTAAGCCCACCTGCATAGGGGTTGTTGCTGGCTTAAGTTTGTCCAGGTTGAACCGATGAAGGATTGAGGTGATGTATGATTGCTGGGAAAGATGAATGGTACGTCTTTCCCGATCGCGTCTAACTTCTATGCCTAACAACCAGTGCAGCTCGCCAAGGTCAGTTATCTCTACATGCTCAGAGATCTTCGCTTTGAAATGACAAACGAGTTGTGTTGAAGAGGCTGCGACCGTGCAATCATCTACATGCACTAAGACAATCATGGACCCTTGACTATTTCTTTTGAAGAACACTGCTTGGTCGACATCACATCTAGAAAATGCTAAATGGTGAGTCATTATCTCGACGAGCTTTTGGTACCATCGTCTCCCTGATTGTTTCAGCCCATATAGTGTTTTTTGAAGCCGACACACCTGTCCAGTGGAGTTCGGTGCATGGTACCCAGGGGGTTGAGCCATGTAGATTGTCTCTAGATCAGTAAGCTCTCCATTTAAGTATGCGCCTTTGATATCAATCTGATGGATCTCCATGTCCTTTGCAGCAGCTAGTGCAAGTACGGTTTGGATCGATGCAAGTTTAGCGATGGGAGCGAATGTGTCAAAGTAGTCAACACCTGGTACCTGGGAGAAGCCCTGGGCAACAAGTCGGGCCTTATAGCGTACTACATTTCCTGCCGCATCCTTTTTGGCACGGAAAACCCATTTGGAGCCTACGATGTTTGTGTTCTCCGGTGGTGTGGTAAGTTCCCAAGTACCGGCTTCCTTGAGTAGTGCTAACTCTTCAATTATCCCCTTTTCCCATAGATTCCAGTCGGGGCGGCGTCTCGCCTCAGTTAGAGACCGGGGCTCAATAGCCTCAACTTCGCTTGTTTCAGCCACCAGTGCATATTCGTTTAGCGCTTCCATTATCATCATCCATTCAGCTGATCCTTCTCCTTCCAGAACTTCATCCTGATTTACAGCGGTAGGAAGCTGGATTCCAGGAGCTATAATGGGATCGGATGATCGGTAAGATGAGGTTCCATGTCCATCTAGAATGTCACGGATATGCTGACTAGGTTTGCGCATTCGTTTTGCAGGTACATCTATGGATTCAGATGGGTTGGTGGTGTCAGATCCGGTATGTGAGGTTTTGACATTGTCAGTAATTGGCATAGATGTGATGGGGATAACAGGGGCAACAGTAGTGTTTGGAACAGTGGAAGGTACGTCAGTTTTCGTTTCGATAAACTGCCATTCCTCCCCCTCGAGATGGGAAACTGACGTGTTTTGGTTGTCAAGGTAAACATTCCATTCAACGCTTACAGTTTGCTTTTCAGGCCAGTAGATGCGGAAGCCTTTGCTCCGCTCATCAATACCTAACCAACGGCCCTCTGTGACACGACCACCAAGCTTGTCACCAGTTTCAGTGCGTACCCACACTTTCTCACCCCATTCACGAACATGTCGCAAATATGGCTTCTTTCCAAAAGCTGCTTCATACGGTGTTTTGCCGTCTACAGCTCTGGTCAATGTGCGGTTCATTAACCATACCACATGGCGTGCCGCTTCACCCCACAGGAATCTTGGTAGTCCACTGGCATGCAAGAGTGCACGGATACATTTGACAATAGTACGGTTGTGGCATTCAGCCACTCCGTTGTGCTGTGGTGTGTCATGTACAGTGAGTTTCTGTGCAGTGCCCTTGGATTTGAGATGCAAAATGAAATCCTTTCCAAGGTATTCACCGCCACGATCCGAATGCAGCGTCTTTATGACAGCATCAAGCTGCACATTACACCATATCTCATACTCCTTGTATGCAGCGAAGGCCTCATTTTTGGTACACAACAGGTACAGGTGAGTTAACCTGGACATGTCATCGGTGAAGGTGATGTAATACCGTTTTCTGCCCTTTGTAGCAACCAGAGCAGGTCCCCATAGATCACTGTGGATCTCATCACCAAATTTGGCAGCACGGGTGCCTTCACTTGCTTTGGGAACAGGCTTGCGAGTGGCCTTCGCATATACGCATGACTCGCAAAAAAAGGACCTGTCGGTGAGTCTTCTAGTTTAACTCCTGTTACAAAGCCTTTAGCTACTAATTTCCTGGCCATTTCAGGGGAGATATGGCCCATTTGACGATGGAATTGATCCAAAGTAAGTACGTCTGCAGCCAAGTTTGCTGTATCAGACTCATGTGAGACACGATAGAGGCCACGTCCTTATTTGGGGATCATGCCAACCAATTCGCCGTTCCGCTCGTGTATTGTACACTTGCCATCTGCAAATGTGACATCAAATCCAGCGTCATCAAGCCGTCCGACTGATACAAGGGTATAGCCGACTTCACTTCAGGTGAGTAGAGGACTTCTGTGAGCCTAAGTTTCGAGATATCAAGGTTGTTTGGTACGTCGATTGTCATCTTGCCCATTCCAACTGCCCTGAAACTCTGTTTGTTTGCAGCTTGGAATGATCTTGGAGATATCTTTATGAAGTTTTGAACTGCGTCTCGGTAAGGAGTGATGTGAGTGGTACATCCTGAGTCATAGACTTCAATACGAGGTGACGTCTGAGTAGCTTCTTTGACTTCGGTGCATACTGCATGTGCATCGTCCAGATCAGCATCAATGCAATTTGAGTCACTACTGGCAAGCGAACAACCATCGCTTTCGTCAGTTTCAGGTAACTCCTCTACCTCGCATTCACCGTCTGAGTCATCGCTGATTTCAGAAAACCAGTCATGTTCACAATCTTCAGTATTTTCAACATCGAAATCCAAATCAAGGTCTGTCAGCAACTGCAGGAGTTCTGAGTCTGATTCACAGAGCTCATCTGCCATGAAGGCAGCATCAGATTCAAGGTCGGATACAACAGCAACATTAGCGGTGCCACTGCTGTTCTGGGATCCACCTTTGTTTGCTGACGTCTTGGCAGGCTTAGGACACTTATCTTTATAGTGTCCCTTGTCACCACAGTTCCAGCAGATGCCTCGTGGCATCCATTCAGGGTGTTTGCCTTTCCTTTTAGGTAAGGCAGACATTGCCTCATCTTTGTCATTTCCCTTTGACGTGTTACCACCAGTACGGCACAATCTCTGCGCTACATGACGCTCGTATTCTTCGGAAACCAGCGAGATCAGCTCATCGGGGTCGATAGTTTTTGTAGAGCTGTATAATCTCGCACCGGCAAGGAGGTTTGAAGTGAAAGCAGAGAGGTGAGGTGGAAGAGATTTGATGATGGTGGAGCGGTAGTCTTTTTCATCAATGACAACACCGTAAGTGGCCAGCTCCTCCTTTTTTACACGTAACTCATCCAGGAATTCATGCACATTGCCTTTGTCAGGGCACTTGGACTCCATGAATTGGGTACGCAAGTCCGCTTGTGCGAAAGCACCTTTCGAAGAGAATTCTTTCGTGATGAGGTCCCACCGGTCTTTCAGGGACTTCTTCCCATGAATTCGAATTAGGGTCGAGTCAGGGATGCAATGCGTGAGGAGGGCCTTGGCAGAACGGTCCTCCCTAATCCACTGGGTAAGTGCAAGCTCCTCATCGGGCTTAGGAGGTGTGCTAAGAACAGGACAAGTAGCTGTGCCATCAAAATATCCCCATAAGCCTTTTGCCTCAATGGCATCCTGGAAACGCATAGCAAATGCGGTCCAGTTCAAGCCAGATGGCATGAGCTTTGGGACTGAGGAGGGGAGGAGGTCGGTGGTGGTGAATGCAGTGGACATCAGGGTGAGTACTATTTGAAGTAGGGAGCGGGGAGCCCAATAACCTGTTATAATTAAGAGACTATACGACAATCTCAGCGTTTGAACGTCAAACAACTTTAATATATAATTTACCTATATGACAATCTACAGGAGTGTATAAGTAAGCAAAACATAAGTATTAAAATGCTAGTTAAATATCTTACCTCAGCGTTTGAACGTCAAACAACTGAGGAAGATGGGAATGGGTGTAGCTATTATATACTACTGCAGAACAATGGGTTGTCTAAAGAGGAGAACAAAAGAAAGGATTCCTTTGTGCACAAAAAACTATTTGCGGCAAATAATAAAATATGATATGTGGTGGTGACACGGTTTGTCACAATGCAACGTTGTCATTTCCAACACACTCTGCAATGTCACAAAGGAGATCATTATTTGGGACGTAGTGTTTGTTTCTCGCTTTTCATGATCCTCGGCTTTCTCACTCTATTATAGGAATCTATTCGACTCCTAATAGATTAGAAAGTAGTATAAAAGATCTTGTACTATTAGTTCAGTCTTCAGTCAGAAAATCAATCTTGATTTTGAATAAGGTTCCTCTGTTCACTTCCGTCTACTTCGCTTTTATGAAATTGGGGACCATGCAGTCTAAGTGGGCACAATGCAATATGTTGAAGCCAAGCCCCAATCCAAACCTCACCAATTGTCTCGCCATTGGGAGATTAAATAATATTACGATTATGTCCTTTATCATCATCATAACATCTGTGTGTCCCTTGTGTTCCTACTCAAGTTACACCAAAATATTAGAGTCCATTTGCCTTCATATCCCTGTTTGCATTCCTCCATTCTATTTTTTTCTCATTGTGGACAATACCCCCATATGCTCTTCATACCTTATTGTCTCACATTCCTTATTCCACATGTTGCTTCTTAACCTATATAAGTAGGACATGCATGTACATACTTCCTCATTCTGGGTATCAACTAGGCTTAGGCCCCTTACCTTCTCTTTCCTCTGTAAAGTCCTCTACTCAGGCCAGTACTTTTGGCACTCTCCAAGTATCTTCTCTATTCCAAATTGGTGGCAAGCACAGAAGGTAGGACATAATGCACAAGTATGTTGAAGCTAAAGCCACTACTTTCGGCCTGTAGGACTGGGCTATTCCCCACCCGCATCTTTGGCATTACCGAAGCTTGATAGTCTATTGAATGCCAAAAAAGACTGATTCACTAAGTTTTTCTTGGATAGAGATGTTTGAGCATATACTCAATTCTTCCTTACAGACTCAAACCTCCTAAGTTTTATTTGGATCAATAACAGATACTACATATACCTAGTTTTACTTGAAGAGAAATATTTTAGAAAAATCTTATAGACAATTCTAAACAGACACTCATAGCCACATTAGGATATTTTGGTTGGTTCTGTTAGTTTCTTTGTTCCTTGCAGATAGTTATCAGTTGATATAAGTACTGAATTTTTTGTACTAGTAAAAATAATTAAAAATAATTAACTATTACCATTCACTTACTCTCAAACCTTTAGCATCCAGTTATCATAAAAAATTCAAGCAGCCAGATCTTACACTCTTTGATCTGCTTAGATACACCTGTATATTTTTATTAGTCGATATACAAGTCTCTATTTCATTTTGAATACTAGACCTATATAGATATCATCAAAACAATCTTTTCCTGGCATCCAGGCTAGATTCCCAGATTGGCACCTAAACAGAGGCATTCACAGATGATTGCCACATACATTTTCAATCACTATAGTATTATAATCTCATCATGTTGAATATAACTAAAATAGTAGATAAATCAAAGACTATCCAAGCTATTTTCCTAGACTCTAATTTTACAGCATCTAACATAGAAATTATTTGATATAGTCAAAATGACATATCATTCTGCTCTGTCACAAAGGAGATTAAGTTTGGGACATTAGCATTCTACTCTTGCACATTTGATCTTCACCTTTCTCATCTATTATAGGAATCCAGCCCTGATACCATCAATCCATCTGAATCCAAAAATGCACCTGAAAAATGAGTGCAAAAGCCAAGTCAATATATCCATAACATTCTAGATGGATATAGAACTTATGGCAGATGGAGGCTAGCATGAGCTCAGGATCCCAGGTCCCTTCTATTGTTCTTAATTAGATGACTCATCTCTATTGTCCTCATCTCCATTGTTTTTTTTTCATTCTCAATTCCTTATTGTCTCTCCCCTGTATAAGTATATGCAGACCTATGTACTATACCTCAGTTAATTTCCCTTTTTTAACTAAGGTATGTGACCTATTTTCTAGTCATTATACTAGTGCTAATTATCTTGCTAGTTGCATTTGTTACAGTTAGCATCTCTTTCAATATGAGTTTATATCCCTTTTTCAACTGAGTTATATTTATTACAGAACTCCATCTTATTGATCATGTGACCCTATCATTGCTCCTGGAATCTAGCTCCCTACTACTATGAATCAGGATGAAGTTCTGTAGGGAGAAACATCAGCAGATTAGATGATGATAGCAGAAGCATTAGCTGAATATACACTGGTGGCTGAGACCAGTGAGATTGAGGCTATTGAGCCCTGGTCTCTGGCTGAAGTGAGATGCCACCCTGACTAGAAACTATGGGAAAAGGGCATACTTGAAGAATTAGCACTACTAAAGAAGGCTAGAACTTGGGAACTTACATACCACCAGAAGATGTGAACATTGTTAGCTTCAAATGGGTTTTTCATGCAAAAAAGGATGCAGCAGGAAATGCAGTCTACTACAAGGATTACCTCTTGCACAATGTTTCTCCCAAGTACCTGGTGTTAACTATTTTGACACTTTTGCCTCTATTGCAAAACTTGCTTCAATCTGAATGGTACTCATATAGCTGCTACAAAAGACATGGAGATCCATCAAATAGACATCAAAGGTGTGTATTTAAATAGAGAGCTCACTAATTAAGAGGCTATCTATATGGCTTAACTGCCTGGGTATCATGTACTGAACTCTGTTGGAAAGGTGTGTCATCTTTGAAAGATGCTGTATGGACTGAAGGAGTCAACTGTTACGATGTGAAGGAATGATGTAATTGTAATTAACATAAAATCTCCCAAAGATAAATCAATGGTGAGGTTCAGGGCAGGGTATGGCTTCAACTTGTGTGTTGCACCCACCAGGTCACACTGGCCCTAATTTCAGAAAGGCAAGACAGAGAATTAGCTTAGTAGAAAATCAAGGTTGATTATCTGACTGAAGACTGAACTACTGAAGTACAAGATCTTTAAACTACTTTCAAATCTACTAGGAGTCAACTAGATTCCTATAATAGAATAAGAAAGGCAAGGATCATGAAAAGTGAGAACAAAAATATTACGCCCCAAATAATGATCTCTTCTGTGACATTATGGAGTGATGTATTACTCCAATTCTCAATGGAGTTACCCTAAGGAATATAATAGCAAATTGGATATAAGAGACTGAATGGGATTACAAATAAATGCAAGTGGAGTGGAATGTAAATGAAAGGATATTGACATAAATGAAGATGGAATGGAATAGTGAGTATATGGAGTGTGACATAAATGGAATGAATGAATTGACAGGAGCATGTGATGCCAAGACAGATATATGAGGTACATATAGTCCATGGGCTGAGGGTGTATAGTTAAATAGGTGATCAAGGGCAGAGTTGGGCTGAGTGGGCTGAAATGAATAGTCAGGTATGCCAGCATATGGTTCCTGACAGTAGGAAGGCAATGGTATCAGAAGCTATTTGTCATAATAATACACTACTTAGCATTCTCAAGATGTGATGTTAACTAGGCTGTATTTTTCTGATGCAATAGCAAAGGCTCCATGATTATCTTAGTATATATACATGACTGAACTCATACAGGTAATAATAGTAGTTTGAGATACTAATCAAACACTGAGATTACTTGTACATGTCATGAAACGGCACAAATTCACCCACTTACACTAGACCCATTCTGAACCCATCTCTCCATAAAGACAGACATCCTATCTCATCTCTCCACTCAACAATTGTAACCCAATTGTATCAAATGCCACTTTCAGAGAAACTTTGAACCAGAATCACCATATCCACAAGGAGAGAGACCGTTAATATGTCAAACCCTTTTTTTGTAACTAACAGATTATAATCGATTCTCCTAACATGTCAAGTACACGTACTGAGGTCCCGATTATTTGCCAGTGCTGACCGAGCAACCATCCTACATCCATGTACAAGTGTCCACACTGTATGCATAACACTTGGTGCACCAGCCTTGGCTTGGTACATCCACCATCCACACTCCTTGGTCCATTTCACCTCAGGACTTCCTGTCCTTGTATTATCCTCGGTCACGACCCCATTGTTTTATACTTGGCCACTCCCTATTGTCCCATCTTGAGTCATGATTCTATTATCCTGTCTTTTATTGTTCTATCCCTGCTTTGCATTCCTTGTTCTAATTTTATCTGTTGTGGACAATAACCACATGCTCTGCATACCTTGTTGTCCCACATTCCTTATTCTACATGTCACTTCTTGACCTATATAAGTAGGACATGCATGTACATATTTCCTCATTCTGGGTATCGACTAGGCTTAGGCCCTTCTACCTTCTTCTCTTCTGTTAAGTCCTCAACTTGGGCCGGCATCATCAGCATCCCCCCGAGTATCTGTCTGTTGCAAATACAGTGGCACACACAGCAAGTAGGACGCAATGCACGAGTACATTGAAGCCAATGCCACTACTCTTGGCCTGCAGGACTTGGCCATAGTCTGCCCAACCTTTCGCCAACACCCCTCGGCAGTACCAAAGTCCGTCAGTAACTGAAGCTTGACATAACATACTTGTACACATTCTACCTATAAGACCCATATCGTGTCCCCTTCCATCATCATATGACTCTTTTCCTTATTAATTCTGCTCACATGTTACTGGCCTCCTTTATACGTTCTGGCCAATTCAGATGTTTCACAGATATATAAATACTCCATGTAACATCCTATAGTAGTCAGTCAAAAATTGACTCACATTTTCTTCTGGTATACTCTAAAACATTATCTCACTCGATCTGAAACTACTATCACATTGACTACTAGTTTTACCAATAAAAGTACAGTGTATTAAATCTTACAGGTTATTGGGCCCCACTCCCTACTCTAATAAACATCTGCTCTATGGTCTACAGCATTCACCACTACTAACCTCCTCTCCTCCTTAGTTCCTAAGCTTATGCCAACTGGCTTAAACTGTACAATACTTGCCATTCGTTTCTAAGATGCCATCTAGGCAAAAGGCTTGTAGACATACTTTGATGGTACTGCTGTATTCCCCATTCTCAGTTCACCTCCCAAACTAGAAGAAGAGCTTGCACTCACCCAGTGGATCAGAGAGGATTGTTCTGTGAAGGCCCTTCTTACCCATTGTATGTATTTCTGATTCAACCCTAATCTGAATTTATAGAAAACCATTATTGAAGGACTGGTAGGACCTTATCACAAAGGAGTTCTTATTGAAGGGTGCTTTTGCATAAGCTGAGGTGTATACTCAGTTCATGGAGTCCAAATGTCCTGATAAAGGCAATGTGTGTGAATTTATGAATGACCTGAAAGTAAAGAAAGAGGAGCTGGCCACCTATGGTGTTGTTATTAAAGAGAAGGATTACCATTCCACTATCATTGAATCCCTTCCACCTCACATATCTGCTTTTGCTTCTGACCTACTTGCTGATGTGAGACTATATGACTCTATGGGGACCGTGGGTTCCTGATGAGCTTATATTACTAGTCTCTGAGGAGTATGAGTGTCATGCTGCACAGATATTTCACCATATTAGTGACAACACATCAAAGGGAAATGACAAGGATGAGGCTATGTCAGCCTTACCAAATGGAAAGGGGAATCAACATGAGTAGAGGCCATTCAGTGTCTGCTAGAACTGTAGAGACAAGGGACACTACAAGGATATATGTCCTAAACCTGCCAAGATATCAGTAAGCAAAAGTAGCTCCAAGAACAACAGTGGCACTGTGAATATTGCTGTGGTATCTGAAACTGAAACTGAATGGGCCTTCATAGCAGATGAGATCTGGGACTCAGACTTGGAACTCCTACTATATCAAAAGTGCTGGAAATGGTAAAGAAGACTGGTTTTCTGAGGTCAATGGTAACTCAGATAGTGAATGCAAGATAAAACAGCTATCTGAAACTGATGAGAGTGATGCTTTTTTGCTTATCAGTAATGACTCACACCATATTAGCACTTGTCTGGATGACATGCATGCAGTATGTATCAAAGTCAAAGAAATAGTAGAGACCCCAATATGTGTTGAGGTCTGTGACTCAGGATGCACTACACATATCACTCCCTACTATGATACAGTTCAAAACTTTATCAAAATTTCTCCAAGGACATTCCAAGCTGCAAACAAGTAGTGCTTCAGGGTAGTTAGGATGGGCAAGATGACAATTGACATACTGAATAATGTTAATATCTTGAAACTCAGCCTTATAGAAGTTCTGTACTTACCTGAAGTTAGCTACACTCTTGTGTCAGTTGGTTGTCTTGATAATGCAGGATTTGATGTGATATTTGAAGATAGTAAGTGTACTATATGTGAATAGGATGGCAAGCTGGTTGGCATGGTCCCTAAATTAGGACATGACCTCTATTGGGTCTCACATGAGCACAATACAGCCAAATTGGCTACAGATATACTGATGTTGGATCAATTATATTATCGAATTGGCCATATCTCACCTGAAACAACTAAGAGATTAGTGGCTAAGGGGTTTGTAACAGGAGTTAAACTCAAGGTCACCATCAGGTCCCTTTTTCTATAAGTCTTGCATATATGTAAAGCCCACCCACAAGCCTGTTTCTAAAATAAGAGAAGGCACCCATGCCACCAAATTTGATAAAGAAATCCACAGCAATCTGTAGGGATTAGAGTTCCAAAGCAGGTCACTTACCTTCTTTATCTGGTCAAGCCTTATCCCCATAAACTCCAGTATTGGTTTCTGGCAAGACATCTGTACTGGAAGTTCATCAATATACAATTCCAGAGGTCCACCATGGCTCATTGTTTCAAGACTCATGAGAGCTTCTAATTGATTAAACATGATCCTGCTAAGTCCATCAATGTCAACTTTTATACTTTTGAGACTGCCCATCAGATGCTCAAGAGTCTTGGCTATATTATTGATGATATAGAGACCATGAATATTCTCCTCATGAATCTCCACTCTTTTATCACACCATTTGTACTTCTACTCTCACTGTCAAGGTTGAACAGACTCTTGCCAATATTATGTCAATTTTGACTGGTGTATCTTCCTTTGTTATTGCCATTAAATATGAGCCCTCACCCTTGCTGTTTAATCTGGATAAGGTGGAGATGGAAAACAGTTAGTAGTCATGTTTCAGGTTCCTTATCTAGTCACAGTTCCTGGGAAGATTAAAAAAGTTATCATTGGTGCAATCCAAATAATGATGGCCATTGTTATTGCTCTGGTTATTTAGATTGCATCACTGCATATTATATTTATGATATGCCTCTGTACCAAGGTGTAGCATAGCAGAGAGTCTAAATACAACTCAGTCTTGTGTATGCAAAGATGGAATATATGTATGGCTAACCTAAATACAACTAAAGTATAGTCAGGACATTGAACATAATAGAGAACAATCTAACTCACCTAAGTCTTATATATGCAAAGACTGAGGTTTGTATTAGGTCAACTATTCTACTTGAATATCCCTGGATTATATCCATCTGGGTATACACAAAGTATCATGGGCCAGAGTTGTTGGCTTGGTGGACCTGCCTACATGGTTATATTCCTTTCAACATACCTACTCACTTTGCATCTATAGGATCCTAAATTATTTTTGGACAACAACCTGGACTGGCATTAACTTGCTACCATCTTGTTGGAGAACTTTATTAGGCTTTGAACGCATCAAAGTTTTGTCATGCTTCTTAGGTTATCTTATAACAAGTTTTCAAACACCATCATGCCCCTCTTAGCTTAGTTGTGTTATGGCCCATGCCGCCAAATAAACCCATATTAAACCCCAAAACCACTCGCACCATTTCCGGGACCTTTCTGACTGCTCAAAGCCTGATTAACCGCTTTCCAGATTCTGATACATCAAACTAAGGTTCCACATTTCCAAACTTCTGAAGATTCCAAAGCCAAGGTTCTGCTCCTTTGATAGATGATGCGCAGGATCATCACATACCTCACTCCCTTGTTCTTTGTTTTATATTGCCCCTTGTACTCTCTTCCCCCCCTTGTCTTTACTCGGCAAAAGATAGTACAAGACTAGATACATGTATATAAGTCACCAGTCGACTGGACTATTCGCCAGTACGAATATCGGCTTAATTCTGCATCATAGTTTCTGATTCAGTTCCAGTAAACTTTCCAACTGTCCGAAATTAGGGACAGACGATCAAGGAGGGTGCAACACATAAGTTGAAGCCAAGTCCCTGCAACCTCAAACCACTTGTACCACTCTATACCATGAACAGTCCTAAGACCCCTGGCACTTCCCGTCTTTCTGCCCCCATTCCGATTCCAATCCCAAACCCACAACCTTTAGTCCCTCTGCCTCTAGAGTACAAACCCCCCTTGGAAATCATTCGGAACCCTCCATTGTAGAGTTGCTCTAGGTAATTAATACCTAAAAGCCTGCGTGCACCAATCCTTTTCTCTGGCAGGATCTAGTGCAGTCATTTGGCACAGCTGGAATTGGTTCTGTGACTCAGCTATGTATGAATGAAAATAGAATGTGAACAAAATATGGTGTGATGTGACAGGGACATGACCTGAGATGTGAACGTGTCACGCTGACTAATAATTTGGACTTTGACTTTGGACTTGAATACAATAGTCTAGACATTTCTAGACTAGTCTTGACTTGGACTTGGAGACTTGACTTGGGGCTTTAACTTGTGAACTTGTTATTACAGAGGTGAGCCAGAGGCCTTTATATACAAAAACCAAGCAACGATGCAAAACGATGCAACAGGTTGGCTATGTCAGTTGAATGACAAAGCACGAGAACAAAGTATACAAAAGAGGAAACTATAGAGAAACTCTGGAGAAATGGTACAGCATAGAGGCTGCGCGAATAGGGGCTAGGGGCTATGATAGGGGAAGACTAACCAAAAAGGTAAGGATGATGAGTAACAACGAGAAAAAACTAACAGAATAGGAAACAGGTCTGAGTCATGCCAGGAAAAGGGGAAACATATAAAAGAAACAATAAGGAAGTCCACCAATACACATCTAACAACTTTGTCCACTACACCTGAGGGGTCTTAGGATGAGTCAGGTGACTGAGTCATCTCGGAGTATTTCCAGGTCACAGGCAACATATCTTCTGCAATTTCTACAGTATCCAATCCAAGGATAGGGATCTGGGAGTAGGAGGACTAATGGGTATACAGTCGTGCACTCTCATTTTATGTTTAAGAGTGAGTCGAATGGAGTGGGCAGGATAATCAGGATAGGATGGTGCCCTGAACTCTGCCTCATATTCCACTCTACTCCTATCATGATTTGCTGGTCTAGACGTCATTCCAAGAAATATGTATGGTTCTTGACTTTCTAGGAAATAGACTGCATCTCCTATCGCATATGACTGAGTGTTGATTGAATGGGATTGTCTTCTGAATGAGAAATGTGCTGGTGGGGGTACACAAAGATAATGATATGTTCATGGTTCTGCCTGGATATATGTGTCCTGGGTGTTGTAGCATTGCATGGGAATGAGCTCTGAAGAAGACATGATGATATATTCGGAGTCTGAAGATCGGTGTACTGAATAGAATGGTTGGCTGTATGATGTGGTGACAGTGAAGGTGATATGGGATGAGCGCCATTGGAGTCTGATTTAGAACATGGTTGAGATCATCCGCTTTACTGTCAGCGAGTGGCTTGGAGGGACTCGAGCATATTTCTGTGTATCTGGTTTGCTTAGATAAGTACTGGGAGGACCTGCACCATCTCTTGGACCTCTTCACATGGTATGATCGTCATATATCCAGTTTGACAACTACCAGGATTTTTTTGGAGGATGTGATGTTGATCGGGGGCCTCATGGACATGTTATTGTCATTCCTGAAAGAAGATCAGGGGCTTGATGCTTTGTTTTTGGATGATGTGGATCGGTTGCTTGTTTGCTCCAGTAGCAGGTTGGGCAGTTCTGATGGGTGTTTGGGTTCAGCGTGGGTTGGGAAGGGTTTAAATGGTCGGGATGAGGGTGCTGATTAGATTGTTTTTTCCTGTATAATTGGTGTCATCAATTCATGTGATTTTAGGGGGTGTTTGATTGAGATGAGGATTCCTAAACCAATGGTGTTGTTTTCCAGATGTTCCCCTTCCTTAGGGTAGACGTCCCATAGTTTTGCCTAATTCCCATGGTCAGGGTTGTAGTGGTCATAGTGTTCATGGTGGTCTTGGTTGTGGAATTCATTTACCAGGTTGTTGCTTGGATGGCGGTAGTGTCATCAGGATTCGGGGGATGTCCTGCAATTCGAGTCTCAGTTGAATTGTGTTAATAGTTCAGCTCATTATTAACATTTCTAATCAAGAAGGGTTCTAGTCTAAGAGAATCTACACATGGTACCATTTTGTTTAAGGGATGGTATGGGATTCTGCAGTGTTCAGGGTTCTTCCTGAGCAGAGTTTTTGGAGGGTTGGATTGAGCACCCAGTGAAAACTGCTAGCTCCATGGTGCCAAGAATCAGTTAGGATGAATCTAAACAAGTAGTCTTCAATGCCCTGTCGATCAACGGATCATAGTGGCTCAGAGTAAGGTCCTTGCAACTATAATTCTGATGGGGTTTGGGGGTCAGATTTGGAGGGTTGGAGTTTGGAGGGTCGGAGTGTTTCCACAGAAATGGGTCGAAATCTTTTCGATGATTGGTTATGGGGGGTCATATTCCTGAAAAGGTTGGATGCATTGTTTTGCTTTACTTCCTTTAGCATAGTTGGTTTTCAACGTGAACAACTGGTGCCAGAGTCAGAGAGCCTAGCTTCTTATTCCTCAGTTTCTAAAGCATCTGACGTCTCAGACTCTTCTTCAACCTCTTCTGTCACAGAGGGTGGGTGCCCTTTAGTGACTGTGGTGGTGGATCTTGGGCATTCCTTTGCTGAGTGGCCCAATCTGCTACAGAAGAGGCAGAGGTTTTGTTCGAAGAGGCGTTGCTGTTCTTGCGGTGTAAGTTTTCCATCTTTTCCGATTTTGGACGATTGGTCCCATATCATTATCTTCGTGTACCCCCACCAGCACATTTCTCATTCAGAAGACAATCCCATTCAATCAACACTCAGTCATATGCGATAGGAGATGCAGTCTATTTCCTAGAAAGTCAAGAACCATACATATTTCTTGGAATGACGTCTAGACCAGCATATCGTGATAGGAGTAGAGTGGAATATGAGGCAGAGTTCAGGGCACCATCCCAACCTGATTATCCCGCCCACTCCATTTGACTCACTCTTAAACATAAAATGAGAGTGCACGACTGTATATCCATTAGTCCTCCTACTCCCAGACCCCTATCCTTGGATTGGATACTATAGAAATTGCAGAAGATATGTTGCCTGTGACCTGGAAATACTCTGAGATGACTCAGTTGCCTGACTCATCCTAAGGCCCCTTAGAAGTAGTGGACAAGGTTGTTAGATGTGTATTGGTGGACTTCCTTATTGTTTCTTTTATATGTTTCCCCTTTTCTTGGCATGACTCAGATCTGTTTCCTATTCTGTTAGTCTTTTCTTGTTGTTACTCATCATCCTTACCTTTTTGGTTAGTCTTCCCCTATCATAGCCCCTAGCCCCTATTCGTGCAGCCTCTATGCTGTACCATTTCTCCAGAGTTTCTCTATAGTTTCCTCTTTTGTATACTTTGTTCTCGTGCTTTGTCATTCAACTGACATAGCCAACCTGTTGCATCGTTTTGCATCGTTGCTTGGTTTTTGTATATAAAGGCCTCTGGCTCACCTCTGTAATAACAAGTTCACAAGTTAAAGCCCCAAGTCAAGTCTCCAAGTCCAAGTCAAGACTAGTCTAGAAATGTCTAGACTATTGTATTCAAGTCCAAAGTCAAAGTCCAAAGTATTAGTCAGCATGACACATTCACGTCTCAGGTCATGTCCCTGTCACCTCACACCATATTTCATTCACATTCTATTTTCGTTCATACATAGCCAAGTCACAGAACCAATTCCAGCTGTGCCAAATGACTATGCTAGATCCTGCCAGAGAAAAGGACCTGTGCACGCAGGCTTTTAGGTATTAATTACCTAGAGCAACTCTACAGCATATGTGGTATCCAAATCTTGTACACCTTTGAGTCATTGTAATAGCCTACAAATATTCCTTCTACCGACTTGTATTTGCCCTTTCTCCTTATTGCTTTTGGGATGAGTGCCCAACATTTGCAGCCGTAGGTGCATAACCATTCAATGCTCGGTTTCTTCTTCCAAATGCCTCATAGGGAGATATGCCGAGATGATGGTGTAGAATGGGATTCTTGACGAAATTGATGGTGTGTATTGCAGATACCCAGAATTTGGCAGGTAGATCAGCATTGTTTTGTAGGGTTAGCACCCCTTCTTGTAGCATTCTATTATATCGCTTGGCAATCCCATTGTGTTCTGGTGTATAGGGTGAGGTTGACTCATGAATAATCCCAAGCTTACTGCAGACATCTTCAAATTCCTTTCCCATGTACTCTCCACCATTGTCTGTCCTGACCCTCTTTACATCTGTCTTCTTCTGATGTAACAACCATGCCATGTATTTCTTGAACGATTCAGTGACTGTCTTGCATTCCTTATTCTTGAGAAATTCGATGCTGGCCATGCGTGTTGAAAGGTCGATCCAAGTTATGAAGTATTTGTATTCCCCAACTGATAGCTCAAATGGTCTGCATAGATCGGATACTATGACATCACCGATGTTTGCCGGTAGGGACTTGGTTTTCTGGAATGGAGCATGGGTCTGCTTCCCATATGGACAGTTGCTGCACTGAGCGATGGGCCTGTGATGGCCACTTGGGACAAAGTCGTCCACTGTGTGATCTTTTCATCGCTTCAAGGGTTGAGTATCCAGTGTGAGCGAGTCAATGATGCCATATGTTTGCTGGCTCAGAAGCATAGTATGTGAGCTCTGGTATGTCCTTGGGAATGGGTGTTGCTGTATATGTGAACAAATTGTCGATCTTTGGCCCTTGTGCCAGAATTCTCCCGTTGAGTGATAGTGTGGACTGGTGTTTGCTGAATGACATGTAGACATCTGTGTTTGTCATCCGTCCAACTGATAGCAAGTTGGCACGTAGTTTGGGGGCATAAATAACATTAGTGAGCGTGCTGGTAATGTCAGGGAGGTTGCATGGGGGGTCGGACATGACCTTAATATGTATCATTCTGCTCTGGTCAGCAGTGAACAAATCACCGCTGGCTGTTTGTATTGTACCAGGGGGGATCTTTGTCATGTTAGAGAACAGTGACAGAGTACCAGATATGTGGTTGGAGGCCACTGAGTCAATGAGCCATGTGTGCACATCACTGTAGAGTGTTGATGTTATAGATATGAGTGACTGGATCGAGGCAGTAGGGGGTTCAGTGGTAGCAACCATAATAATATTCTTTGTTTCTCCTGCAAGATGAGCTGGCATGTCAACAATGGGTTTCTCCATCTGGTCATTGTGTTGTTGTGGGTTCGTTATATACGTGGATCTGTCAACGGAAAAGTAGGGGGTCTGATGGGATGGTGGCATATTGAAGAGCTGAGGGGTGTGATGAGGTTGATGATTGTGAAGGGGTGGTACATGGTTCTATCTCTACGGGGCTTGTGTGAGTCCGCCGCCATGTGTGTAACATCAAGATGCAGGATGGCCATTCTTCCCACAATTGTTGCACTGGATTGGATGATTTTGGCTCAGCCTGGGTGTAGTACCTCGATGGTTGGAGGTAAATTACGGATTGTGAGGGTTACACAATGGGGGTCTGGGTTGTGTAGGTCACATCGGTCTGAATTGGGATGCAAAAGCAGTGCCAGCCTGAATGGAGACTTCTAAGGCATTAAGGTCAGCTTTGTGTGCCTCAAGATGTTCCTCTATCTCATCTGGTTTGCATGTTATCATCCTAATTGTCTGTGCCATTGTTTTCCATGATTCCAGCATGTTTCTGAGCAGGGTCGCCACATGGGTAGAGTCTGGTATTATTTCTCCCATCCTCTTCAACTGATTCCAAACCTCCTTCATGGTGGTGATGTAAGTTATGACAGGCTGTCCTTCGACCATGTGGTAATTCTCGTATCTTGTCCTGATGATGCTGATCTTGCTTGGATTGGTGGATTCAAATTTCACTAGGAGTATTTTCCATGCAATGCTTGCAACATCCATGTCATCAATAGTGGTCTGGAGTTCTGGGGAAATGCATAGAAAGATCTGGTTATAAGGGACATTGTTTCAGTCGTTCCATTCTTCGATGAGTTGTGAGAGTGGTGTAGTGCCAACATGAGGTATGTTATTTGTTATGGTAATGACTTGGTTCGTGGTTGATGGTAAAATGTCAGTGCCAAGAATTATAGAATATACACTGAAATCTCTTGCCGTGGCCAAAAGTTCCCTCTTCCATGATAACTAGTTATCTCTGCCCAGTTTGGGCTTGAGATCTCAAAACTTGTGAATGTCGTGTTTGGGATGCATGGTGGTAATAGCAACTTGTGCCATTGATAGAGTATGGTGAGACTTTTAATCTTTTATCAGGAAGGCTAGTAGACAATATGAAAGTAGTTCCAGTTGAGTGATATAGTGTTTAGAATGTAGCAAGAGAAAGATGAGTTGGATTGACTGACTACTATGGAGTGTTACATTGAGTGTTTATATATCTGCAAAATGTCCGAGTCAGCCAGAACATACAAAGGAGGCCAGTAATACATGAGTGGAATTAATGAGAAAATGGGTCATATGATAATGGAAAGGGGGCATGATAAAGGTCTCGTGAGTAGATTGTATACAAGTACATTAAGGGAATCAAATATACTTTGTTAATTACAAAAAGAAATGAATTGAACATATTGACAGTTTCTCCCCTGGTGCATATGGTTCGAGGTATCCCTGCAAGCGGTGTTTGATATAATCAGACTACAATTGTTTGGTGGACGGTCAAGACAGGAGGTATGTCTTTATGGAGAAATGGGTTCAGAACGGGTCTTCTGGGCTTCGGTGAGTTAAGGCCATTTCATGACACTATTTGCATTAGAGTCACTGGTAAAACTATCCTGTCTCCTGGGAAGCCCAGGTGCACATGTCTGTGTGTGTGTATTGGCTATACCTAATGCAGATGTACACCTGGGTATACCTGAGGTGGGGTGCTATTTGCAATTAGGTCAAGGTGCAGAGAGTGTGTGTATGTGTGAGTACCAGAGGATGTGAGAGAGTGAGTACCAGAGGGTGAAAGAGTGAGTACCAGAGGGTATGAGAGAGAAAATACCAGAGGGTATGAGAGAGTGAGTTAGAATGGGGGAATTTTAGTCAATTTTCTGACTATAGAAAGACTAATAAACATATAGATCTTATACTAATGTCTTATCTAGAAAAATTTCATATCAAAGAGAAATAGATTCCTATATGAGATATGAAACAGAAATCAGAGCAAGGATCAAATAGAAATGGAAATAAGGTGTTTCAAAAGCTAAGACAAGTCTTATAGTTACATGAAGGCACCTATACAACCAAAGCATCCACAACATTATATAAACTAACACTCCCACCTGATAGTGATACTATTCATGTACCATTCATGTGCTATTCCTGTGCTATTTTCATACTATTCATATACTATTCATGTACTATCATCTCCAACACCTTCCACTCCCCTACCACCTCTTCCTGTCCCCTCTCTAGCAGTATATATAGTTATACACCAGCATGGATGCCAATGCATAGCTATGTTACTTGTATGAGGTCTAATTCTTCTGTAGATGTCAAGTACCGTACCAAGACACATCTATTTGGCAATGCTGACCGAGCAATCACCCCATATCCACAACCAAGTACCCACGTTGCGTGCATGACACTTGGTATGCCGGTTTCAGCTTGGCACGTCCACCATCCACTCCCTGTCCCCACCCCTCGACCCTTTTCACCTCGGGACTTCCTGTCCTTGTACTATCCTTGGTTACAAGCCTTGTCTTATAGTCTGGCACCTCCTATTGTCCTATCTTTGGACACATTCTATTATCCTGTCTTTTATTGTTTTATCCCTGCATTGCATTCCTTATTCTAATTTTATTCGTTGTGGACAATAGCCACATGCTCTGCATACCTTATTGTCCCACATTCCTTATTCCACATGTCGCTTCTTAACCTATATAAGTAGGACATACATGTACATATTTCCTCATTCTGGGTATCAACTAGGCTTAGGCCCTTCTACCTTCTTCTCCTCTGTTAAGTCCTCGACTCGGGCCGGCATCCTCAGTATCCCCCCGAGTATCTGTCTGTTGCAAATACAGTGGCACACACAGCAAGTAGGGCACAACGCACGAGTATGTTGAAGCCAATGCCACTACTCTTGGCCTGCAGGACTTGGCCATAGTCCGCCTGACCTTTTGACAACACCCCTCGGCAGTACTGAAGTCCGTCAGTTGTTACAATAATGATAAAGACATAATCGTATAATATTAAGACCTCCCAATGGTGAGGTTATTGGTGAGGTTCGGAGTTGGGGTTGTGTTAGGGAACAGGGAATGATCCCTTGTTAGTCTGGTCACTTTCCAATTGGTTCAATAT
>QLPG01006082.1:0-12814 GCA_003314385.1 Gomphus sp. MG54
TGCTTGAAGTGTTTGTTGCTGGACAGATAAATTCTCTAAACGGCTTAATATTTGAGTCAAAATAGCATCTGAGACGGACATGGTGGTCAAAGTTAAAAGTCGATTAGCTCTAAATTACTAAGGCGAAGTGGTTTTGCCAATGGATCGGCGCGACCCGGGTTAGGTTTCTGACACCGGTGTATATAATGCCTTCACTTTACAATCGCTTACATACGTCTTCCGGCGATCCTAGAGTACCTGTCGACACTTTTTCGTTCCACTCCGGACTCACCGAGCCAGACCCGACTTCTCAGTGATAGTTTGGCTCATTGCCCACTCTCAAGACATGCAGAGATCGTAAACCGGTTTAGCCCATTGTCGTTGTAACCCGTGTCAGTTACTTCGCCAATCTGCATACTAGGAACCTGATACCCGGATCTCCTATTCATGAAATCGTCATCAGAATGAGCCACAGTTGTCTCTGCATATTTCCTGTTATATAGGGTCAATTTTGAATATTTTTGAGGTGGATGACCACCACCCGGTAAGTTTCATTCATTTTTTAGATCTAATACCGTTCATCACGACTCGCTTCCCGGAGACATTTGTGGTATTGACGAAATTCCACAAAAATTGCATGCAGATGGTAACAGGTGTAGGCATCCCCTAGGGACCCATTTTTGTCTTCCTGAAACTTAACAGACCGTTATTAGACAAGATCTGGAACTCTGTCTGCACTATATTACATTTGGATATCTTCTCCAAATCAATAGCATCGAATAGTAGTGACAAATAATATTCTTAGATTCACAGCATTGCAACTATAGACAAGTAGGCAAAGTGATGCTTGCCTGATCAGGTTTTAATGTATGTCTCAAACATTGCAGTGCTCGCTTTCAACTTCTCATGCTTCAACAATGTTCATGAATTTCCCAGGAGGCCACAATCAGGGAGGAATCCACGAAACCTACTTGTCGAATTGTTTTCCTGCACGTCGTTGGCCTTCCAAACTCATTTCTACTACGCTGAAATTGAAACTGATTCTGAGCCGTAGGTACTTGATCTTGATGAACCTTCCTACGTTTGACTATTGATTGCGTCAAATAATTGAACAACTAGTCCGGCAAATGGACCTCACCGTCTGGGCATTCGTCTGAGCGTTCAATAACCACTATGCTGTGTTACATGCCCAAACGTTCAAACCCGATTACAAGCATAGAATACACTCGGCAACTGATAACAATACCTGAGCGACCTACCATGATCGGAGCTGCAAGCCGCTCTGACAGGTGCATTGCGTAAGTAATTCTGAGAGGTTATGGAGCCGCGAGTAAGAACGAGGGAGTGAGAAGCAAGCAGAACACGAGAACTGGGATAACGATTGGCTCATGGCCACCAAATTGGACCGGACCGAACTGTGTGAGTGAAAGGACTTTTTCCAACAGTGTACAAGTAAGCTACTTATCCCTAACTACGGGACTCATAGGTAGTTGCGGAGGGATGGGCAACTGAGCTGGTGTTCCGGTCAGTCTAATCTAATACTACCACTGATGTGCCGATAGGTAATGAAAACTTCACCTTGGATCTTACAACAATATAGCGCATGATGCTTTTACTTCACAATGGCATAATTGAGCGTACTGGTAACCGTTTATATGAATGTGCCTCCCCCACCTCATATCCGACACTCCTCAACTTCGTATCCCTTCAACATGACCACTACCATTGTTCTCCCAGATTTACTCTCCTATTTTCCTGCACCTGATGCTCTCAATCCCGATCATCAAGTCGTCGCCCCCGAGAGTACGCGATGGATGGAGGGCTTTCATATTCTTGAACCCAAAGTTCAGGTTGTTTTCAAGACTTATAAATTTGAGCTCAGTGCCTCGAGGATGTATCCTTACGTTGATCGAGCGCACTTGCCATTGACGTCTGACATTACAGTAACAATTGGGTTTTCGCTTACGATGCGGTCAGTGATGTGATGCGTGGTATTACCGTGAAGGAGTTAGTATCCACTTTGATCAATATCCTGAGGAATTTCTTTTGTCCTCTCACTGACTAAAAGCTATGTTGTAGAGGTCCATCCACACCGTTTCCCGCACCCCTCTGGCTGAGATGACCAGAAAGTAAGAGAGAAATGATTCAATTATAAAGATGCAAAAAGCATATATCTTATAGCATTTGGTCCCACATCCTTGCATTTTCCACTCCATTAGCCTCCCAGAATCTTGGGACAATGATACATTGGGACTGTAAGTATAGAGGCAGAAGAGAGAGAACAAGGTGCCATCTGAACTATGGAAGGCTACCTCACTCTGAGACATGACTTGACAGGGAAGATCTAGAGAAGACTTCTTAATGACACATAGCAACAAGAACCTTTGGGGCTTGTCAATATGAAGGACAAAGTCAAGTGTATAACAAAGTAACTACTAACCTTTAGGCCTGTCAATATAGAAGACAAAGACAAGGCCCAAAGGTGCACTTTTTTGCTTAGTAATAGGTGCTTAAATAAGTGCCAGAGGGGGCTGCTGTTGTTGCTGCTTCTGAAGAAATTTGATTTGGAGTCAGGCAATTAGGGATAGGGAATGGCACGGGTCACCCACGGGTCAAATGTGGGTGACCCGCACCCGACCCATGGGAAACCCGGACCCGTCAACCCATGGGTTTTTTCCCATGGGTCGACGGGTCTCGGGTGTGCGCTGCACCCGCACGCAATACGTCGCGTACGTGGCGGCGTGTACACGGCGGCGCATACGTCGCATTCGTCATGGTGCATGCGCATACGTCGCGTACGCGGCGGCGCGTACGTCGCATTCGTCACGGCGCATGCGCATACGTCGCGTACGTGGCGGCGCGTGTGCGTATGGGCGTTGCGTACGTCGCATTCATCGCGGCGGGTGCGCATACGTCACGTACGTGGCAGCACGTACGTCGCATTTGTCACGGTGCGTGCGCATACGTCGGGTACGTTGCGTATGTGGTGGCGCGTGCACGTAACGGGCGTTGCATACGTCGCGGCACGTGCGCGTACGTCGTGTACGTCGCGTTCGTGGCGTCGCGTTCGTCGTGTTCGTGGTGTCGCATTCGTCGCGTTCGTGTCGGCGCGTGCACATACATGTTCGTCGCGTTCGTGTCGGAGTTGACGCCCCGGGTTGGGCCCGGGTCACGGGTGCTCGCGGCTTGACCCGCACCCACACCCAAGGACACCCGACCCGGTGACCCGTGCGGGTTGGCCTGACCCGTGCATTTCCCTAATTAGGGAAGCTGGTACTTATAGGGGAGAGTTTTCTACCTAAGCAGGTGTTCTACCCTTGGATGGCACACTGGTGAAGGGGGATTGTTATGGCCTATGCCACCAAATAAACCCACATTAAACCCACAACCACCCGCACCGTTTCTGGGACCTTTCCGACCACTCAAAGCCCAAACAACCACTTTCTGGATTCCAATGCATCAATCTGAGGTTCTACGTTTCTGAACCTCCGAAGATTCCGAAGTCAAGGTTCTGCTCCTTGGATAGACGACGCACAGGATCATCGCGTACCTCACTCCTTTGTTCTTCATTTTATATTGCCCCTTGTACTCTCTTCCCCCCCCTTGTCTTTATTTGGTAAAAGATAGTACAAGACTAGATACATGTATATAAGTCACCAGTTGACTGGACTATTTGCCAGTACAAATATCGACTTAATTCTGCGTCGTAGTTTCCGATTAAGTTCTGGTAAACTTTCTGACTCTCTAAAATTAGGGACAGATGATCGAGGAGGGCGTAACACATAAGTTGAAGCCAAGTTCCTGTGACCTCGAACCACTCATACCACCCTATACCGTGAATAGTCCCAAGACCCCCGGTGCTCCTGACTTTCCATTCCTGTTCCAATTCCAATCCTGAGTCTGTGACCCTTAGTACCTCCATTCCTGGAGTACGAACCCCCCTTTGGAAATCATTCAGAACCCTCTGAAAACCCTCCTGGAAGCCTCTAGCTAAGCGCCGACACACGGATTTAACAGTATATTTGTACTCACACTCCTGATCGTCATTAAGCATGAGACCTATCATACGTTCACAAGCCATGCAGACAATCACTCAGGCGTCTGCCCGCCATGCATCCATCCCCCAAGAACTGCCCATCCCCAGGCCAAGTTTCCAGATGCCTCAGACCCCAGCACACCCCCCAGAGCCTTCTTCCGACTCCAGATTCTTGAACGCAGATCAACACCTGCATTCAAATTTAACCAACCCATTCCTTGTGAACCACCCCCCGGCAAATCAACAATCGTCGCCCTTGGAGATGCAATCCAGTTCAGGACCATCCACAGCAGCACCATCAGACTCACCGGCACCCCCCTCGCTTGCATCTCCCCCCTACGTACTACCACCCTTCACACCACCAGTTGCACTGCCGCTCTCTGTACCACCCTCCATTGCCCAATCCCATGTCGCACCACCCGCCACAGCACCGCCACCTCCTGCACACCTGGGAGGGGCCCCCACCTTAGGACCCAACATTGTGCCCGATCTCACTCAGGCCCTTGTTATGCTAGCAAGCAACTTAGCCAGCCCCAGAAGATCAGCCCTCTGTACCGCCAAGGTCCAGGATCCGGATACCTTTGATGGATCCGATTCGAGGAAACTACAAGCCTTCTTAGTGCAATGTAAACTGAACTTCCGTGACCGCCCTGATGCTTTTGACACCGAAAGCGCCAAGGTAACCTACATACTGTCATACCTGACCGGTACCACCCTGGACTGGTTTGAACCAGCCCTCTCTACCCCCGATGAGCCAGACTGGCTCCACGACTATGAGGAGTTCGTAAATGAACTCAAAACCAACTTCTGCCCCCATGACCCAGAAGGAGGGGCCAAAGCAGACCTTGAGACCCTCCACATGCACAATAATCAGTGCATCACAAAATATGTAGTCAAATTCAATCGACTAGCCACCCGCGTCCACTGGGGCGATGCTATACTTCGTTGCCAGTTCTACAACAGACTCCCCGGCAGGATCAAGGATGAGGTCTCTAGAGTAGGAAAGCCCCATTCCCTGCTCCAACTCCGTCTCCTGCTCCAACTCCATCTCCTGTCCCAATCCATCGACGCCTGCTACTGGGAGCAATGATCGGAAATTGCCAGAGAGCCCCCCTCTACCCAGAACTTTGACTGCCCCTATGACAAAGGGAGGACCCCTGTGACCATGTATTCGGCCCCTAACATGGGCAATAAGACGGCCAATGTAGGCCAATCCACAACCCTGTCCAGTGGCAGCAGGACTACCACAGATCTTTCATTCAAAATCAGAAAAGATGGAAAACTTACACTGCAAGAATGGCAATGCCACTTTGAACAAAACCTCTGCCTCTTCTGCAGCAGATCGGGCCACTCTGCCAAGGAATGCCCAAGATCCACCACCACAGTCCCTAAAGGGCATGCAGCCTCCATGATGGAAGAGGTTGAAGAAGAGTCTGAGACGTCGGATGCTTTGGAAACCAAGGAATAAGAAGCTAGGCTCCCAACTCCGGCACCAGTTGTTTGCATTGAACACCAACTATGCCTAAGGACGTAAAACAAAACAATGCATCCAACCTTTTCAGGAATATGACCCCCTGTGACCATCCCGTACTGTCCCTTAGACTAATGGTACCATGTAGATTTTCTTAGAACTAGAACCCTTCTTGTTAGAATATTAATACAAACTAAACTAATCAACACGATTCAACCGAATTGCAGGACATTCCCTGAATCCCAACAACACTGCCAATGTCCAAATGACAATCCGGTAGATGAACACCACAAAATCACGATCTGCACGACTACTACAAATGCCACCATGACCCCACCCCCACAGAACCATCAAAGAATACACATCATCAGTCATTCGCCATAAAACAAGGCATGCGCCTCATTGGGATCAGAGGGATCTGGCTGACGGAAGTAATCGATCCCTTGCCCATCCCCCCACCACTCGACTCCAATACTGGGACTACCACTTCTGGAACCAGCCCTGCTGTCAACACCACAACCTCTAAAGCCACCGCTTCAGGAAGCGACCCCATTGCCAGTGCCACAGCCCCTGGAACCACGTTTTCAGTAGGCCGTCCTATCACAAGTGCCGAGCACTCCACATCACACACTGGGACTGCCTGCTTGGTAGACTGCCCTGCTCTGGGCATCACATCTCCCACACCATGAGCTGAACCTGCTCCCCCGGAAGTGTCAAGTACACGTACCGAGGATCCGGTAACTTGACGGTACCAACTAAAATACTCCATTAGTAACCAAGTATGAGCCACTCGATGAGTTGTTCTTGGCTAGACGCATATATCGGTCACATTCCTCATTCCCATCTCATGCCTACTCCTCACCCCTTGGTCTGCCTCACCTCGGGACTTCCTGCCCTTGTGTTATCCTCGGTTACAGCCCTTATTTTATAATCGGGCATTTCCTATTGTCCTATCCTTGGGCACGTCCTATTATTCTGTCCTTTATTGTTTTATCCCCGTCTTGCATTCCTTATTCTAATTTTACTCGCTGTGGACAATAACTACATGCTCTGCATACCTTATTGTTCTACATTCCTTATTTCACATGTCACTTCTTAACCTATATAAGTAGGACATGCATGTACATATTTCCTCATCCTGGGTATCGACTAGCCTTAGGCCCTTCTACCTTCTTCTCTTCTGTTAAGTCCTCGACTCAGGCCAGCATCATCAGCATCCTCAAGTATCTGTCTGTTGCAAATACAGTGGCACACACAGCAAGTAGGGCACAACGCACAAGCACATTGAAGCCAATGCCACTACTCTTGGCCTGCAGGACTTGGCCATAGTCTGCCTGACCTTTTGCCAACACCCCTCGGCAGTACCAAAGTCCATCAGTATCTGAAGCTTGACAGGAAGTCCTTTTCCTCTTGGAAGCAGTCTTCCCCACACCATGTGTTGGAATCAACCGACCCACCACCACCCGACGAGTCTAGGAGGGACCACTGCGTCCCCACACACCTGTTGAATGATTCCGACCATCCATCTTGATAGCATTCTCCATCTCGGAAGCATCTACTATCCTGTTTAGGGCAACAACCAGGGCAAAAATGCCATCCCTGATTTCCTTCAGGAGGTCGCCACTCGTGTCACGCTCACTTTTTGGAAGGGGAGGGACCAGTACCTCGACCTTCAGTTTTTTCGAAGAGGGCACCTTGGGGACCTCTGTCTCCTCCTGCCTCCTCTTTCTCATGGTCACCCCCTTAACGACCGACACACCACCGACCACGCACTTCACCCAGCGCTTCTGACAGGGAACATAGGTTTTGGCCGACATGGTCCACATACATAGATCATCACGTTTGCAACACCTGGCACAAGGTTCTGACCTCAGCATAGGAGGAACCCCCGGACTGGTGATCTGGTAAAGGTCAGGCCGATTGTCAAGTACACGTACCGAGAACTGTCCACTTGGCAATGCTGACTAAGCAACCATTCTATATCCATGACCAAGTGCCCATGCCGCATGTATAACACTTGGTATGCCGGTCTCGGATAGGTACATCTGCCATCCACAACTCCTTATCCTCACCCTTTGGATTATCCTGTCCTTTATTGTTCTATCCCTGTTTGCATTCCTTCATTCTAATTTTATCTGTTGTGGATAATAACCACATGCTTTGCATACTTTGTTGTCTCACATTCCTTATTCCACATGTCGCTTCTTAACCTATATAAGTAGGGCATGCATGTACATATTTCCTCATTCTGGGTATTGACTAGGCTTAGGCCCTTCTACCTTCTTCCCCTCTGTAAAGTCCTCGACTCAGGCTGGCATCACCAGCATCCTCCTGAGTACCTGCCTGTTGCAAAACCAGTGGCATGCATGGCAAGTAGGGCATAATGCACAAGTATGTTGAAGCCAACGCCACTACTCTTGGCCTGCAGGACTTGGCCATATCATAGTCTGCCTGATCCTTCAACAACACCCCTCAGCAGTACCAAAGTCCGTCAGTACCCAAAGCTTGACACCGATGTTCAATCAATGACCGACGAGTGGATTCAAAGGGTCTGAGACCCACCTCCTTCCCAGCCACCCATGCATCCCGAGCAATCTGATTCTCGAAGGCCTTTTGTGCCCCAAAATTCGAGCGTCCGTCTCAAGACATCTCCAATGTGTCTTCTCCGTGTCCCAAGCAATGGTGCTTACCCTGACTGAGGGTGTGAGATAGACATCCTCCTCACCCCCTGGATTGCCCCCAGAGGATGAGTAGGAAAACTCTGCGTCCGAGAGGTCACCGCTATCCGAAGACTCCTCAGACTCGGTCTCCTAACGTGGGACACCTCCATCTTCAGACCCCGATGGCCTAGCAAAACACCCCCAGGAGGGTAAATCCTCCAGCTCCTTGTCCACCTAGCGGACTCTAGAGCCCAGGCATCGCGCTCCAAGGCTCATTCCTTCCCCTCCCCCCTCCCCCCTCCCCCTCTGATCTGCCCCCTTTGGTTTCTCCCCTGGCCTTTGGACTTCAACCCTCAGACCTTTCCCAATATCCCATGCACCTTCCAATTTTCACGCCCTTTCCACCCTCATCAAGCGAATCTCTCTCACACACTTGGCCTTGAAAGCTCACACCTGCTCCGAAACCTCCACTTCGATATCCTGTTCAAATCTGGACATGGGTAGGGGCAGGAAAGGAACTCAGGGAAAGGAGAAAGGCTTCCTTATATATGCATTGGATGGGTGCTTGGAAAAAACACCTATTACATCCCAATATGCCTAGAAAATAGTCCCACGCTCTTCTCCGCTCAATTCACGGCAAGATTAAGCTTAGGACCTCAAAGGCTCAGTCCTAGTGGAGGGATACTGTTATAGCCCATGCCACCAAATAAACCCACATTAAACCCACAACTACCCACACCATTTCTGGGACCTTTCCGATCACTCAAAGTCTGAATAATTGATTTCTGGATTTCCGATGCACCATTCTGAGGTTCCGTGTTTCCAAACCTCCGAAGATTCCAAAGTCAAGGTTCCACTCCTTTGATAGACGACACACAGGATCATCGTGTACCTCACTCCTTTGTTCTTTGTTTTATATTGCCCCTTGTACTCTCTTCCCCCCCTTGTATTTATTTGGTAAAAGATAGTACAAGACTAGATACATGTATATCAGTCACCAGTCGACTGGATTATTTGCCAGTACGAATATCGACTTAATTCTACATCGTAGTTTCTGATTAAGTTCTGGTAAACTTTCTGACTCTCCGAAATTAGGGACAGACGATCGAGGAGGGCACAACACATAAGTTGAAGCCAAGTCCCTGCGACCTCAAACCACTCGTACCATCCTATACCGTGAACAGTCCCAAGACCCCTGGCACTCCCGACTTTCTGTCCCCATTCCAATTCCAATCCTGAGTCCACGACCCTTAGTAACTCCGTCCCTGGAGTATGAACCCCCCTTCAGAAATCATTTGGAACCCTCCGGAAACCCTCCCACTAAGTGCCAACATGCAGATTTAACAGGGATCCAAAGAGAAAACTCTAGGGACCCTTAACCCACTAACTATGAATATATATGTATCATTGCTATAGTGCTCTGTTTGTATCAGGCATCACTCCTCACATCAGTCAGAAGGCATACCAGGGCATGGGTATGTGTTACGACTCAGTAAAGCTGAGGATTTGGTCAAGTCCTGCAGACCATTTGGGGTGGCTAGGCTTCAATGTGCTCATGCATTGTGCCCTGCTGTTCCATGCGTGCCACTGATTTAGACAGAAGAGAGGCTCGTGAAGATGCCAAGGGTGTCAGCTTGAGTGAAGGACTTTAGACAGGGGGAAGGCAGATGAGGGGGTGCAAACCAAGTTGATATTCAGAGTGAGGAACTATCTACATACATCCGCTACTTATATGGGTTAAGAAGTAAGATGTGAAACAGGGTAGCATAAGGAATGGAGAACAATAAGGTATGAAAAACCATGTGGAGGCATTGTCCACAGTGATCAAGAATAGAATAAGGAATGTAGGTGAGAATAGAATAATAGAATATGGCTGAGAATAAAATAATGAAGGAGTGGGTGAGGATAGAACAATAGAGGACAGCTGAAGATAAAACAATAGGGCCATGACCAAAGTAATAAGTGAATATCAAATTTTCTGGGGGAGAATGGATAAGGAGATGGACAGAGAATGAGAGAATAGTGAGGGGTGGAAAGGGATAGGGTGGGAGAAGTGGTCTAGATGATGTACCGGATGTACTGAGCTGAGACTACATAATAGTGAAGGATAGTATGGGTAAAGGTCGGTCGGTATTACCAAGTGAACTGGAGCTCGGTATCATGGACTTGACAGTATGGCCGGTGACTGCTGAAGGTACAGCTGATAGCTATGGTTGATGCCTGTTGATGTTGGCTGCCAGCTGTAATGCCCATTTGGCATGTATCTCAGTCAGTATAGTTGGGAATGCATCAAATGAGTCTTGGTCAGTGGTTGTGGACCTCAGTCAGTATAGTTTTGGTCAGGACCTATTCTTGGGGGTTCCTCTGACACCCATGGCCCCACAGTCTATGAGCGCTGGTCCCAATTTGACTTTGGCAGTGTCAGTCATTTGAAGCTCTATATTGATGACCAGTGACTTTGGCATCAGGGAGGCTGCTATGATGTACTTCCTTAGGAGCTGTCTCTCCCATTGTTTAAGCCATACTCAAGGTGGTTTAAAGGGGACTCTGTTTTTAGTGTGGCTTCTTCTGATTGCTCAGTCTGAAAGATTAGAATAGGGGTTATTTCATTCTTAATCTCCAAGACAGAACCAATTATATCCAGGCAGTGGGGGCATATGATTCACCCACTGCAAGTTCCAAATCCCTCTTCTTCCTCTATCAAACCCTCTCCTCTGGCCACTTCAAGATTTGTCAGCACCTCTAGAGCTGGGGCTCCCATGGAATCTATTAATACCAGCAATTCAGATAGAAGCTCCGGCTTCTCTTCTATGCTCATAGTTCAGATTGAAGGACAGGGGGTACTTTTGGGAGTAATATCCTATTCCCTTACATTGGTAGCATAGCAGGTTGCTAGTGAACTCCCCTTAGCCAAGCTCTGTCCACCTCCATAGGAGTGGGCCCTTCCTTTAGAGGGTACAATGGGTGTGGGTGTGTAGCACATGATACTAGGGTTCTGGGTCATGTGCCCTGGTTACCATGGTGGGCCTGGGAAAAACCTAGGGAATATCATCAGAGGCCAAGGGGTCATTCATGTAGGGTTCCTGTTGGCTTCAATGAACTTCATTGGCCTCTCAGTCCCAGGCTACTCTTCAAGCTGCTTTATACCACCCTTTTAGATTGTCAAAGCCAGGGGCTCTGTGTCTGAGCAAGGCCACTTTGGTCTGTATTTTTAGTTTGAGGCCCTTTTTGAATCTTGATCACTGTCATTTTATTGTCATGATACTCTGCCAGGTCTACCAGTGCTATGAATCGGTCAATGCACTCCTCTACCAAGCCTTTGCCCTGGTACCACCCCATCTCTTCAAGTTATGTCAGTGCCAAGAGCTGCTTATTTTTTGAGCAGAAGTGTTCTACCAGGTTGCTTTCAAAAGCCTTCCAATTTGGATAGTAGGGGTGTCCCATCCTCTCATTTTACAGAACCTTGTTGGCAAACTAAGCCACACATCCTGATTTGAATTATGACAGAGCCCAGTGGATATTGGCTTGGTCATTGTAGAACTTCTTGCCACAAATCATGAAATAAATGATGCAGAAATTGAGGAAGGGTTGGCCCCTCTCTTAGTCTCTATCTGTCAAGTACACATACTGAGACCCGTCTATTTGGCACTGCCGACCAAGCAACCATCCTATATCCATGACCAAGTGTCCATGCCACCTGCATAACACTTGGTATGCCAGTCTTGGCTCGGCACATCCACCATCCACACTCCCTGTCTTCACCTTCAGTCCGTCTCCTCTTGGGACCTCTGTCAGGAACCGTATGCTGGCAAGCCGACTATTCAATTCAGCCCACTCAGCCCAACTCCGCCCTCGCTCGCTATTCAACATTACGCCCTCAGCCCACAGACTATATGCACCTCATGTATCCGTCTTGGTGTCACGTGCTCCTGTCAAATCACTCCACTCATTTACATCACATTCCACATGCTTGCTTTTCCATTCCGAACTCATTTACGTTTAATATCCTTCATTACGTTTCATTTCATTTTTATCTGTTCACAATTCCGTTCACTCCTTTATATCCAAATCTGCTATTACGTCCTTAGGGTAACTTTGTTAGGAATCTGAGTGACATGTCACTCAACAATGTCATGGAGGAGATCATTATTGGGACGTGGTATTTCTGTTTCTCGCTTTTCACGTTCCTCGGCTTTCTCATTCTATTATAGGAATCTATTCGACTCCTAATAGATTAGAAAGTAGTATAAAAGGCCTTGTACTATTAGTTCAGTCTTCAGTCAGAAAATCAATCTTGATTTTGACTAAGATCCTCTGTTCACTTCCATCTCACTTCGCTATTATGAAATTTGGGGACCGTGCGATCCAAGTGGGCGCAACGCAAGTACGTTGAAGCCAACCCCAACTCCAAACCTCGCCAATAACCTCGCTATTGGGAGATTATAATATATTACGATTACGTCTTTTTCATCATCATAACAACCTCCTGTCCTTGTATTATCCCCGGTCATGACTCTATTGTTTTATACTTGGCCACTCCCTATTGTCCTATCCTTGGCTATGTCTCTATTATCTTATCCCTTATTGTTTTATCCCTGTTTGCATTCCTTCATTCTAATTTTATCTGTTGTGGACAATAACCACATGCTTTGCATACCTTGTTGCCCC
>QLPG01006085.1:0-21764 GCA_003314385.1 Gomphus sp. MG54
GCACAGGTGTGAGAGTGGATTTTTTTTTGGGTGCTCAAATGCTGAGAAGTTACTAGAGCAGGCACAACTGAGTGAAGAGTAAAACCTAGCAGATTTAGATATGAATGCCACATGAAATGTGGTGGGTTGGTCAGGCCAAAGAACTATGATGTTACTAGTCATACCAGCAAAGCTTCACAAACAATTATACAAGTATAGGGCTCCTTTGATAACATTTTTGGTAAATAAATACTTGAATTACTTAGAGATAACAATGAGCTTTTCTATGATCACTCTGAGGTTTCAACCATTTCAATCATAAATAAGTTTTGATTGGAGACCATTGGATCTACACGACTTGACATCTCTTGGTTTACATTTTTATAAGATGGCTCCCACAGTCCAACCACCACCACTGCTGCCCATCAAACTCCCAGGACAGCCTACTGCAGTGTCATTAACTACCATACTTGAACAACATATAAAATTGCTCTCCCTAAGACCAAGGCTGCTAAAACAGTGACAATCTCTCTTGATGCCCTGTACCAAAGCTGCAACCTCATTTCTATAATCCAATCGACAGAATAATAGGGATGTGGCCAAGGATAGTGTCAGGACCCGGTACTACCGAAGGTACTGTCGGAACCGGCCAAGTCCTGCAGGCCGGTCAGGGTGGCTCGGCTTCAACGTACTCGTGCGTTGCGCCCTGCCTCCTGTGCGTGCCACTAACTTTGTACGAGAATGGATACTCAGGCGAATGCCGAGGATGTCGGCCTGAGTGAGGACTTCTGAACAGAAGGAGGAGAGTAGGGAGGCGTAAGCCTAGTTGATACTCAGACTGAGGAACTATGTACACGTATCAACTACTTTATATAGGCTGGGGGGCGGAATGTGGAATAAGGGTGGCATAAGACATGGAAAAAAGAATAAGGTATGAAGACCATGTGGAGGCATAATCCACAATGATTAGAATAGAATAATAAGAGGGTAAGATAATAGAATAAGCGGTGGGAATGTGGGAAAGAAAATAGAACAATGAGAAATGGCCGAGAATAAAACAATAGGGACGTGAGTGAGTGGCAGAGAGTAGTGAACGTCCCGTGGGTAAACGAGTGAGGGGGAAAAGAAGAGAGCGTCGGATTGACAAAGAATAGGGGTTGGGGAGGAGGGAAATGAACCGGGTGATAAACCGGGTGTACCGAACCGAAACCGTACGCCGTGGAGTGATGTGAATGGGGGTCGGTTGGTCGGTACTACCGAGTAAGTCAAAGCACGATGCATGGTCGTGACAGATAGGACAATAGGGAGTGCCTGACTATAAAACAATGGGTCATGGCTGAGGATAAAACAATGGTAAGATGTCCCAAGGTAAGAGGGGTGTTTTGGAACCGTTGATGATTTTACCCGAGAAGTGTGACAAAACTTTGGTGTGAATAAAGTCTAATCAAGTTCTCTGACAAGATGTTAGCAAGTGAATGCCAGTCCAGGTTGTTGTCCAAAAAGAATTGTTTAGAGGGGGCCTTGGCAGGTACCTTGTCAATTACATGTAGGAATAATATTTTATGAGCATAAACTATTAGTTCTACCCTTGCCTAGGATTATTTCTACTTGATGTTCTATATAATCTGGGTTTGTTCTTTTACTATGTTTTTGCATACCTTTTCTATTATAGCCGAGAACTGTCAAGTCCACGTACCGAGACCCATCCGCCGGCAGTGCCGACCGAGCAATCATCCTATATCCACGACCAAGTGCCCGCGTTGCCTGCATAACACTTGGTGCGCCGGTCCCGGCTTGGCACATTCGCCATCCGTACTCCTCGGTTTGTTTCACCTTCGGGACTCCCCGTCCTTGTATTATCCTCGGACGCGACCCCATTGTTTTATATCCGGCCACTCCCTATTGTCTCATTCCAAGTCACGATCCTATTATATTGTCCTTCATTGTTCTATCCCCGCTTTGCATTCCTTGTTCTAATTTTGTTCGTTGTGGACAACAACCACATGCTCTGCATACCTTGTTGTCCCACATTCCTTATTCCACATGTCGCTTCTTTACCTATATAAGTAGGACATGGATGTACTTACTTCCTCATTCTGGGTATTGACTAGGCTTAGGCCCTTCTACCTTCTTCTCTTCTGTTAAGTCCTCGACTCAGGCCGGCATCTCCAGCATCCCCCTGAGTATCTGTCTGTTGCAAATACAGTGGCACGCACGGCAAGTAGGGCGCAACGCACGAGTACGTTGAAGCCAACGCCACTACTCTTGGCCTGCAGGACTTGGCCATAGTCCACCCGACCTTTTGACAACACCCCTTGGCAGTACCGAAGTCCATCAGTATCCGGCTCCTGACAAGAACCTTCCACTTCGGTAGAAGGGTGAGCTTCACTCTTCAGAATGAACCTCTTGTTTTCCAATTCGTCTTTGGACCTCTTGACAGAAAGGGTGGCAACTGGGCTTCGGACCAATGTACCTAAGTAGTCTTCAGACCAACTTATATAAGAGTGCTAGTTGCACTAGATAATCTGGTGGATTATGGATAAGAGTAAGATTGATTGATTAACGTTATGCTACAGAACTAGTCTCTATATATACTATTTCTAAGCTGATTATGTAACTCCCTGATAAGGCAAGACTTTCCTGAAATTAGTGGAAGGGTGTGGAAAGGAATGGAAAGTCCTAGAAGCCTGTGGCAGTTACGAGTCATCCTATGAGTCACTATATGAGTCACTAATAAGTCATATTCCCATGGCTGGTAGTCTCGTGACTGGTCAAGTCATGAAATATTAATAGTAAGTGAGCCATGCTTCTGGGCTGACCTTGTATGTAATAGTTATTACATAAACCCAGGAATTTGTTGTACAATGTAGTCTTGAGAACTTGAGCCAGCAGTTTGGCACCAATTTCAATGTGTAATTGTTTGGTGCCTGGCTGTGGGTCCTTGTGGGTCAAAATAGAAATAAGCAAAAAATATAAGTGTTTTTGGAGGTTTTCCTTGGGCTTGAGGACTTTGATGATTTAAGAGTTAATTACTTGTAGGTAATTCACTCTTAAATGGCCAGCCAAATGATTATAATATTTTTTTGGTAGTCCAGATGAGACTGATTTAAGTTGAACTATTCCTTGGGGAAGAGGTTTGGATCTTGAAGGCTGATACAGTTTAGAAGTCTTGTAGAAATCTAAGGGAGAACTCCCTGTTCCCTAACAAGGGGTCAAGGATTAAGGAGTAGATGGGGTGGGATTTAATGGATGGTGAATGAGGTAAAGCGAATGAGGGATGAGGACAAGGAAATGTGGATGGCAGATGTGCCGAGCCAAAACCAGCATACAAAGTGATTTGCATGTGATGTGGGCACTTGTACGTGGACATAGGATGACTGTTTGGTCAGCATTGCCGAGTTACTAGAATCTTGGTACGTGTACTTAACATCCAGATGATGTACTGGATATACCAAGCTGAGACTGTGTGATAGTAAGGGATGATATAGGTAAGGGTTGGTTGGTTGGTATTACCGAGTGAACTGGAGCTCAGTATTGTGGACTTGACAGTTTGAGCAGACGTAGATCAAGTACTTAGGTCTCATCATCTCTGAAAGGAGGATAGAGATAGATCCAGTGAAAGTGAGAGGAGTGACCGAGTGGCTGACCCCATGAGCTGAAAGGAAGTCCAGTCGTTCTTGGGATTCACCAACTTTTACCAGTGGTTCATAAAGGATGTCTCACTCCATGCCCATGCCCACCCTCTCTTCAACCTCACTAAGAAGGAAGATATGTGAAAATGGGATGAGGTCAAAGAGAAGGCCTTCCAAAAACATAAAGACCTGATCACCTCAGCTCTAGTCCTGGCCTTCACAGACAATACTAGGGCCTACAAAGTAGAGGCCTATGCCTTGGACCTTGCCATGGGGCCCACCATCTTGTAACAGTCACCCAAGGACAACATGTAGAACCCTATTGCCTTCTTCTGGAAGAGTCTGAGCCCAGTGGAGAGGAACTACCATGACAAGCAGATGCTGGCCATAATGTGAGCATTAGAGGAGTGGTGACACTTTCTAGAGGGAGCCCAGCACCATTTTGAGATCTGGCTAGACCACAAAAACCTAAAGTACTTCCAGTCCTCCAAAAAACTGAACAGAAGACAGGTCCAGTAGTCCCTATACCTGTCATGTTTTGATTTCATACTTCACCATAGGCCAGGCCAAAGCATGGGGAAAGTGGATGCATTATCAAGGAGGGAAGGTCACAGGTTGGGAGCAGTGGAGGATAACAAGGACATGACTCTCCTCCAGCCAGAGTTATTCATTATACAGGTGTTGGAGGGAGTAGTGGTGGTGAGAGAGGAATGAGATCTTCTTCAGGACATCAGAAGGGAACTCTGGAACTTAGGCACTGAAGACTCAGTAGCAAACACAGTTACCAAACTCAGGAAGGGATACACCAAGTCAGTATATTTGGCCAAATAGACTGAGAAAGAGGGATTGCTTCACTTCCAGGGCAGGATCTATGTATGTCCCTAATGACCCCAAACTTCAAAGGCATATCATATCCCAGCACCATGATACCCAAGTAACCAGACACACCAGAAGGTGGAAGATGTTAGAACTCATATCTCAGAACTATTAGTGGCCACAGATGTTGTGGTACATGGGACAGTACTTGCAATCTCTGCCTCTGGACCAAGGCCCAAAGGCAGCCTCCCTTAGGAGAGCTAGAGTCACTCCTGATCCCTGAACACTGCTGGGACATGATCAGCATGAATTTTATAGTCAAACTTTCTGAGGCTCATGGATACAATTAGGGAATAGCACAGGTTTAGCCAACCCACATGGGTCACTGGTTCAGGTGCCCTTGGGTGCAGGTGCAGGTCAAGCCCAGAGCATCCGTGACCTGGCCTAACCCAGTGCGTCAACCATGTATGCGTGCATGCACATGCGTACAACACCCAACCGGCTACTTGCTCCTGTTGTACATGTGCACATATGACACACATGTGCATATGATACACATGTGCATATGACACACATGTGCATATGACACACATGTGCATATGACACACATGTGTATATGACACACATGTGCCGCATGCACATACAACACACATGTGCTGCACATGCATATGACACACATGTGCCACACGCACATTGTTTTGAAACCGTAAATGAGGTAACCTGAGAACCGTGACAAAACTTTGGTGTAAAGAAAGCCTAATCAAGTTCTCTGACAAGATGAGGGCAAGTGGAAGCCTGTCCAGGTTGATGTCCAAAAAGAATTGTTTAGAGGGGGCCTTGGCAGGTCCCTTTTCAATTACATATAGGAATAATAGTTTGTGTACATGAACTATTATTCTACCCTTGCCTAGGATTATTTCCATGGATGTTCTATAAATCTGATTTAGTTCTTTTACTATGTTTTTGCGTACCTTTTATGTTTTAACTGAGAACCCTTTGTCGAGCACTGACCTTCGGATCAACGTGTCTATGAGAAAGTGGCACTGGCCTTCGGACCAACATACTGGAGTGGCACTGACCTTCGGATCAACGTACCTAAGGGTGCTGATGCACAAGATAATCCGATGGACTATGGGTGATAGTAAGATAGACTGTTAAGTTACTTTACGCTACAGAACTAGCCTCTATATATACTAATTCTAAGCTGATTATGTAACTCCCCAATAAGGCAAGACCTTCCTGAAATTGATGGAAGGGTGTGGAAAGGAATGGAAGGTCCTGGAAGCCTGTGGCAGTTACAAGTCACCCTGTAGTCACAAATGAGTCACCCTATAGTCATTAATGAGTCATGTTAACACGGCTAGTAGTCTCGTGACTGGTCAAGTCATGAAATATTAATAGTAAGTAAGCTGAGCTTCTGGGCTGACCTAAAGTGTAATAGCTATTACCTAAGCCCAGGAATTTGTTGTACAATTGAATCTTGAGAGCTTGAGCCAGCAATTTGGCGCCATTTTCCGTGTATAAGTTTTTGGCCCCTGGTTGTGGGTCCTTGTGGGTCCAAATAGAAATAAGCGAAATATATAAGTATTTTTGAAGTATTTCCTTAGGCCTTGAAGAGCTTGATAGTATAAGAGTTAATTACTTTGAGTAATTCACTCTTAAATGGCCAGCCAAATTTATTATATTTTTTGGTAGTCAATCAAGACTGATTTGTTGAGTTATTGTCTGAGTGAGAGAGGTTTGGATTCCTTTAAGCTGATCCCTGATCCAATGACCCTTCCTATCTGTTAGAGAATCTCCCAATCCCCAACACACATACAACACACATGCGCTGTAACAATATGTAGACTATATGACAATATCACTCAGTGTTTGTGCGATGTCAAATCACTGGTATTTACCTATACAACAATATCACTGTAGCATACAGGTAAGCTAAATATAATATGAAAGTCGGATAACGTCTTATCTCAGTGTTTATGCAATGTCAAATCACTGAGGGAGATTGTACAAGAACTGTAGCTACTTATAATACTTGAGGACAATAAATTTGAATAAAAATGTAATAAAAAGAATGTCTTGCAACTTGTCAGGAACCATATGCTGGCATGCCCAACTATTCATTTCAGCCCACTCAGCCCAACTCCGCTCTTGCTCACTATTCAACATAACACCCTCAGCCCATGGACTATATGCACCTCGTGTATCCGTCTTGGCATCACATGCTCCTGTCAATTCACTCTACTCATTTATGTCACACTCCATATGCTCGCTATTCCATTCCATCTTCATTTACATTTAATATCCTTTCATTTATGTTCCATTCCATTTTCATTTATTTGCAATTCCACTCAGTCTCTTATATCCAATCTGCTATTACATTCCTTAGGGTAACTCCATTGGGAATCGGAGTGACATGTCACTCCACAATGTCATGGAGGAGATCATTATTTGGGACGTAGTATTTCTGTTCTTGCTTTTCACGATCCTTGGCTTTCTCATTCTATTATAGGAATCTATTCGACTCCTAGTAGATTAGAAAGTAGTATAAAAGATCTTGTACTCATAGTTCAGATTTCAGTCAGATAATCAACCTTGATTTTGACTAAGGTTCTTCTGTTCATTTCTGTCTGTCTCGCCTTTACAAAATTGGGGACCATGTGGTCTAGTGGGTGCAATGCATAACATTGAAGCTAAGCCCCATTCAGAGCCTCACCATTGCCTCGCCTTTGGGAGATTATTAATATTACGATTATGTCCTTTTTCTACAATCATAACACAACTGCACAAGACCTAAAATGGCCAACAATAGCTTTGTTTACTAATTGGGGATTTCGGGTGTGGCAGTTTGCATTTCCAACACTCCCCCTCAAACTATTGACAGTCCGAGTTTGATGGCAAAATGTTTCACCTTCATGGACAGCAAGGCCTTTGTCAATGTATCAGTGACCATATAGTCAGTGGGACAATATACAAGGTGAATTGCACATTGTTTGATGATCCAGCATATGAAGTGAAATTGTATGTCGATATGCTTCGTATGTGCGTGATACTGATGGTCCTTTGCCAGCACAATCATGGATTGGTTGTCAGAAAACAAGGTCATAGGTGCAAGCTCAACATCGAAAACTTGCCTTATGAGGGAGTGAAGCCAGAGTGCTTCCTTTGCTGTGTGAGTCACTGAAACATTTTCACTTTCAGTTGGGGACAATGAAATGACATTTTGCCTTTTTACACTCTAAGAGACTGCCCCTCCATGTATAATAAACGTGTATCCGGAGATCACATGTCGATTGTGGGCCATGCTGCCATCAGCATCGGCATATCCTGTCAAAGCTCTATCTCCATGGCCAAATGTTAACCATAGGTAAGCCGTCCCTTTCAAATATTGAAAGATTCTTTTGACAGGATTCCAATGTAGAGGTCTGTATTTTGTCGAAAAGCATGACACACATTGGACAGTGAACATGATGTCAGGCCAGGTTCCAAGTGCAGCATACATTAGTGATCCAACTGATTCTTTATACAGTGTGTCTCACATCATGGCCCACTCGGTCATTGTCTTTGGGGTCATGGCAATGGATAGGAGCAGTCCATGCTGCATGGGTGTGGACACGGGCTTGATCTCATCAAAGTTGAACCAGCGCAGAATTGAGGCAATATATAATTGTTGGGACAGGTGAATGGTACATTGTTTGCAATTTCATTTTATTTCTATGCCTAACAACCAGTGCAACTCACCCAGGTTAGTTATTTCAACATGATTTGCTATGTCCTATTTGAAACCAACAATCAGGTCGGCTGATGATGTGGCAATGGTGCAATCATCGACATGAACCAGTACTACGGTCAACTTGCCATCATTCTTGCAAAAGAATATGGCCTGGTCAACATCACATCAAGTGGAATTTAGGTGGTGAGTCATTATTTCAACGAGTTTTTGATACCATTGCCTTCCTGACTGTTTGAGCCCATACAGCATCTTCTTTAGGTGGCAGACTTTTCCTGAGGAGTTGGGAGTGTGGTAGCCAGGTGGCTGTGCCATGTAAATGGTTTCATCTTCGGTGAGTTTGCCATTTAAGTATGCACCTTTAATGTCTATCTGATGCAATTCCATGTCATTTGCAGTAGATAGGGTTAATCGACACCTGGGACTTGGGAGAAGCCTTGTGCAACTAGGCGGGCCTTGTAGCAGACAACGTTGCCCGCAGCATCTTTTTGGGCACGGAAGACCCACTTTGAGCTGACGATGTTAGCATTTTTAGGTGGATCGGTGAGTTCCCAAGTCCCAGCCTCCTTTAGTAAGGCTAATTCTTCATCTATAGCACTCTCCCATGGCTCCTAGTCTGGATGGTGTCTTGCTTCTCCCAAGGATCAGGGCTCTATAGCCTCAACCTCACTCGTTTCAGCCACTAGTAAGTACTCATTTGTGTCTTCTGTCAACATCATCCAATCAGCTAATCCCTCTCCCTCCAGAACTTGAGTAGCTTTTTCTGTGATGGTGGGCAGTTGGATTCCTTTTGTGATAGCAGGGTTGGATAGTTGGTGAGTTGAGGTACTGTGACCTCCTAGAATATCCCAGATGCGCTGACTAGGTTTGCGTATACGTTTTGCAGGTATTGCACTCTCCGAATCGGTTGGATTCATTTCAGTAATTGGGGGTGCAGTGGTAACAGTCAGTTTGGATACTGGTAAGTCAGTTTTTGTTTCAATTACCTTCCAATCCTCTCCCTTGATATGAGAAGCTGATGGGTCAAAGTAGATATTATGCTCCACAATGACCATTTGCTTGTCAGGCCAGTAAACTCAACATCCTTTGCTACGATCATCGATGCCTAACCAATGCCCCTCAGTTACATGTCCACCCAGCTTGTCTCCATTCTCAGTATGGACCCAGACTTTCTCCCCATTTGCGCACATCCCATAAATCTGGTTTTTCTTTGAGTGCAGCTTTGTAAGGCATTTTATCTTCAACAGCCCTGGTGAGTGTCCTGTTCATCAACCAGACTACATGATGAGCACCTTCCTCCCACAGAAATCTTGGAAGACCAATCACATGCAAGAGTGCTCGTATGCACTCTACAATCATTTGGTTGTATCGCTTGGCTACACATTGTGCTGAGGAGTGTCATGTATGGTAAGTTTTTGCGCTGTTCCCTTTGATTTGAGATAAAGCTCAAAATTCTTCCCTAGGTATTCTCCTCCTTGGTCTGAATGCAAGGTCTTGATGCTCATCATGAGCTGTGTCTCACACCAAGAAGAATATTCTTTATGGGCAGCAAGGGCCTCATCTTTAGTGTGCAGAAGGTATAGGTGAGTTAACTGTGTCATATCATCTGTGAAAGTGATATAATAATGCTTTCCAGCCTTCGTTGCAACTGGTGCTGGTCCCCACAGGTCACTGTGTATTTCATCGCCAAAATGGGAGGCATGTTTGCCTTCTTGGATCTTGGGGACGGACTTGCAGGTTGCTTTCACATATACACATGATTCACAAAAGAAGGGGTCCACTGAAGGTAAGTGTAAGGGCAACCCTCTTACAGCCCCGAGGTATATCTCGGAGGCGAGCTAAGCAGGGGGAATCCAAAGTTATTTAATTATCTACTACTTAAATACATGTGGAGTCCTCACCTAAGCAGGGGGAATCCAAAGAGGAAAGTCTAAGGATCCTGCTGCTGGTGAGCCCCTTTTATACCCTTTATATGGGTGGTCTGTGCACTAGCTTACAAATCAATACATCGGAGTTTGTAGAGCCAATATCCTGGTACTAAGTCCGAGGCTCGGGTGTTTGCTCCGAGTTCTAGTCATCATGTGTTAAGACCTTTTCTGTCTCCACTTGGTGGTTTCTGGGCCTTTTAGCCTCGGAGTTGATCGGAGTTGGAAGTAGGACTTCGGACCTGTATCAGGCCTCGGAGTTGGTCGGAGTTTGAAATGGAACCTCGGAGTTGGATCAGAGTTTAGAGAGGGTCGTCCCCTGACAGTAAGCCATCTAGCTTGATTCCCATTACAAAACCTTTGGTGACAAGTCTTTTAGCTGCTTTAGGTGAAATGTGGCCTAGGCGATGGTGGAGTTGTTCCAAAGTGAGTGTCTCCATTGCAGAGTTTGCTATATTGCACTCATGAGTGACTCGGTATAAGCCACATCTGTATTTCTGAATTGTGCCAACTTGTTCTCTGCTTTCCCTTCATATAACACACTTGCTATCTGAAAATGTCATGGCAAAACTGGCATTGTCGAGTCATCCGACCAACACAAGTGTGTAACCCACATCAGGTGAGTACAAAACTTCTGAGAGCTTGAGTTTGGAGATATCAACACCATTTGGTACGTCAATAACCATTTCTCCAGTTCCTATTGCATTAAAACTCTGTCTATTTGCAGCCTGGAATGACTTAGGAGGAATTTCAATGAAGTTTTGAATTTCATTGTGATAGGGTGTAATATGCCTGGTACACCCTGAGTCATACACTTCAATAGAAGGTGAGTTTGCAGTTGATTTGTCAACTTCAATGCAAACAGCATGTGTGTCTTCCAGATCAATGCTGGCAAGGTTTGAGTCATCACTGATAAGTAAAAATGTATCACTTTTATCAGTTACAGGTGACTTTTCTGTTTCACTGTCAGGGTCATTGCCAATCTCAGAGAACCAGTCTTCCATGCTGTTCCCTTTAACTTTGATATCAGAGTCAGAGTCTGAAACTGACACCAGTTCTGGGAGCTCTGAGTCAGACTCAAAGAGCTCATTTGCCAAGGAGGTGCTTTCGATTTTGAGATCAGATTCGACAGCAGCATTAGTGGTGCTGCTCTTCGTCTGTGAGTCATTTTTATTATCTCCAGTAATGTGCACAGGTTTAGGACACTTGTTCTAGTAGTGCCCTCTATCTCCACAGTTCCAACACATCCTAGGCACTTTTCGCAGAGTTCGTCCCCCTTTGTTGTTTGAAGCTACTGACAGAGCTTTATCTTTTTCAGTTCCTTTAGGGGTGCTTGCATTGCGACGAGTGCATTGAGCTTGGTGATGCTCATACTCTTCTGATGTGAGTGAAATGAGCTCGTCCGGGTCAATTGTTTTTGATGAGCCGTATAATTTAGCTCCCACAAGCAAATTTGATGCAAAAGAAGATAGGTGAGGGGGTAGAGACTTGATAATGGTGGAACAATAGTCTTTCTCCTTGATGTTTACCCTGTAAGTTGCTAGTTCCTCTTTTTTGACTTGGAGGTTATCTAGAAATTCATGGATGTTTCCCTTGTCAGGACATTTTGACTCCATAAACTGGGAGCACAAATCAGCCTGAGTGAAGGCCCCTTTAGTTGAGTACTCAGTCCATATTAGGTCCCATCTGTCTTTAAGGGACATTTTACTATGGACTCGTATGAGGGTTGAGTCCAGGATATGGTGAGTGAGCAGGGCTTTTGTTAAACGGTCATCCTTTGTCCACTGCGCAAGGGCCGCCTCTTCTTTAGCAGTGGGAGGTGAGCTCAGAGTGGGACAGACAGTGGTACCATCGAAATATCCCCACAAGCCCTTGGCCTTGATGGCATCCTGGAAGCGCATGGTAAATGCTGTCCAGTTCAAACCGTTTGGCATGAGCTTTGGGGCTGAGGAGGGGAGGATATCGGTGGTGGTTAGAGCTGTTGTGGACATTGGAGTGGGAAGGTTCAGAAGATAACTCTTAAGGTATGTGAGTGGGAGCGGGGCCCAATAACCTGTAACAATATGTAGACTATACAACAATATCACCCAGTGTTTGCACAATGACAAATCACTGGTATTTACCTATACGACAATATCACTGTAGCGTACAGGTAAGCTAAATATAATATGAAAGTTAGATAACATCTTACCTCAGTGTTTGCACAATGTCAAATCACTGAGGGAGATTGTACAAGAACTGTAGCTACTTATAATACTTGAGGACAATAAATTTGAATAAAAATGTAATAAAAAGAATGTCTTGCAACTGCGGAAGACCTAAAACAGCCAACATAGCCTTGTTTACTAATCAGGGATTTCAGGTGCAGCAGTTTGCATTTCCAACACATGCCGCACCATATGAAATGCATGTGCCGACACCAAGGAGCTGTACATGCACGCATACAACACATTTATGTCGGCGCATGTGCATACAGTGTGTTCGTGTGTGTGTATACAACACATCCATGTCAGCATGTTTGTGTCAGCATGTTTGTGTCAGCATGTTTGTGTCAGCATGTTTGTGTCAGCATGTTCATGTCAGCTCATTCATGTCAGTGCATTCATGTTGATGCATCCGTGTACTGTGTGTTCATGTTGGCACATGCACATACAGCACGTTCATGTCAGCATAAACGTGACATACAAAATGAATGTGCCACAGGTGTGCAGGTGCACCATGTACCTGACACCCATTGACCCATGGGAAAAAACCCATGGGTTGATGGGTTTGGGTTTCCCATGGGTCAGGTGCAGGTCACCCACATTTGACCCGTGGATGACCCATGCCATTCCCTAGATACAATGTGGTCATGAATGTGGTAGACTCAGTGAGCAAGAGTGCATACTTCCTCCCAACTAACACCACCATCACATCCCTGAGAGTAGCTCAGTTTACCTCACCGATGTATGGAAGTAGCATGGACTACCTAGACAGGTAGTCTCCAATTTTTTAGTTCATCCTGGAGTTCACCTGAGAGCTGTACTGACTCCTGGGAATAAAGCTGGCAGCTACCACTGCCTACCACCTACAGGGTGATGGTCAAACTGAGTGGGTCAACCAGGAGCTAGAGCAATACCTCCGAGTGTTTATCAACAAGTGCCAAGACAACTGGGATGATCTGCTACCCATGGCTAAATTCCAATATAACAATCATATGCACTCAGCCACCAAACAGACCCCTTTCATGCTAGACATTGGACAATATCTACACATGGGATTCAAGCCCCAAGAGCCCAATTGCTTGCTCAAACAGTTAATGAGTTCAGAGACTGAATGGAGAGATTGATGGAAGAGGCCAAGTCCACACTAGCAAAGGCCAAGGATGACATGGCTTAGTACTACAATCAATGCTGAATTCCAGTGCCAGAGTATCATGTGGGAGACTGAGTTTTCCTGGATACCTTAGACTTCTGGACTACTCAGCCATCTCAGAAGCTAAGCCATCAATACCTAAGGCCCTTTATCATCCAAAGGAGAGTGGGAAAGCATGCATACAAACTCTAGCTCCTACAATCTCTGTCTCACCTTTGACTGGTTTTCAACATGGTCAGGCTCATTCTGGCCTTTGAGGATCCCATCCTGGGCCAAAAGTCAAAGATGCCCCCATCACCAGAACTAGTAGATGTGGAAGAGCACTACATGGTTGAAGAGGTCCTGGAAAGTTGCCTGATATGGAACTAATTATACTTCTTAATGAATTGGGAAAGGTATAGCTATGAAACAAACACATGGGTGGCCAAGAAGGACATGGCAGCACCAGTTAAGTGCAGCAGTTCTACCAGGTACATCCTAAAGTACCGAGAAGGATTTGGACTATGGCCTTTGATTCATTAATGGCTCATGCTTCAAGGACACAGCACTCTAGAGGGGGGGATGATGTCAGGGAATAACTCATTTTCCAAACCAAACTGAAACCAAAGAGTAGAGAGTGAAGGTGCATGGACTGAGGGGATCAATGGGCCAAGGGAGGGATGGACATGAGATGCACTCTCTGTAAGTCAGGCAAGCCAACTATGGTCTCATATGATGCTGAGCTGAGGTACCAACAATGTGGGCTAGTTACTGGGGATTTGGGTTTGCATACCTTAGGGCCTGACTGGGGTATAAGGTATGTTGAAGAAGCAAGGTGTGGGCAAAGGGTATATAGAGTATGGACTCACTGACAAGGGACCTTAAGATTTCCCCTTAGGATTTCCCCCTTTTCAGGTGAGCCTCCCCCTTTCTTGTATATAAAGAAAATATCTGAACTCTTAGGATTTCCCCCTTGTCAGCTCTGTGCAATGGTCCACAAGCACTTCGAGGGAAGGGTTTCCCTAACAGGTACATGTTGTATGCATGCATATGTGGCAGGTGCATGGCATATATGTATGGGTGCAGTGGGTGCATGTTATATATATATATATATGCACGTGCATGCACATATAGTTGACACCACAGGTTGGACCCAGATTATGGGTGCTCCCAGCTTGACTTGCATCCAAACCCAAGGACACCTGAGCTGTTAGAGTTACAAGCAGTAGAAGCTACTTACAGTGTTAGTAAGCAACTGGTGCAGTAGCCTACCTGAGTTTGAATAAATAAATCACCATGTCTTAGCCTATGCTTCTATGCACAAAGGCCAGCTACTATGCGACTAGTAGCCTGGCTATGCTCTATAGTTGCAACAGGTTATGGGCCCTGCCATAGGACTTGTTTCCAGTTTGCAACTGGTAAAACTAGCTGGCCAGGACTAGGCAAAAGTCCTGGGGGGTAACTCATGGCATCTACAGTAGAAACATGCACCACACAAACATTGCACCTTACCCACTTGGTGTAGCAGGATCTAGGGGGTATAGGACACAAGCATGGATGGCCATAACAAGATATTGACCAGCACATTGGGACTACATTACCAATCCCAATACACAAAGCCCTGCTGTAACCAGTAGGGACTACTCAACAGGAAAAATGTCCTTCACATGTGTCAGGCCTTGGGAATGCTAACCATGTGTGGGCTGAGCACTATTGCAATAGTGCCAGCTTCACAATGTTGGCAGGAATTGGTCAAGTCCTGGAGACCAATAGGGGTGACTTAGCTTCAACATACTTGTGCATTGCACCCTACTTTCCATGCATGCCACTGATTTCAGACAGAAGAAGTATCCAGGAGGGTGTAGACAGCTGGGATTAATGGATGATGAATGAGGGATGAGAATGAGGAATGTGGATGGTGAATGTGCCAAGCTGAGACTGACGTACCAAGTGACTTGCATATGGCTTGGTCACTTGTGCATGGACATAGATTGATTGCTCGGTCAGCAGTGCCAAATTACCAGATACTCAGTATGTGTACTTGACAACATGCTGCTGAAATAACAAAGGTTCTATTCAACCCCTACCACTGTTATACAAAATCAACAACATGCTATGTGACCAGCATATTGTTGAGGGGGTGAGATAATGGAGCATGATGGAAATGGCAACTGGAAGGGAGGGAAGGAAGTAAGGAGGTAGAAGAGTAGGATGAAGGTTGCATATGGATGCACCTTAAGACTGGCTGGATGGGACAGGATGTTTACTAGCCTGACCCAAGGATCATCCAGATACTGCTAAAACCATGTGTGGTGATAATCAAGACCATGCATGCTGGCAATAGCAAAAGCCACCAGATTTACTGGCCTAATGCATGCTGTGATGTGTGCCGGCCATGACACGATGAGTGCAGCCATCTCCATGCATGTTAGACATGATGTGATGCATGCTAACCATTACCACACACCCATGCAATTCTATGATATAACGCATGCTGACCACATGCTGGCTGCACTGGGAACCCCACCTATGACCACCACCAGGCCATGCCAGGCTGCAATGATATGCCAGTGTAGATGTACATTGTATGAGGTGCAGAGGACCAGAAAGGTGTTAGAACCAGGGACTATTGAGTTATTTTATATATATCTTCTACACTAAAACTGGAATATCTCCTCCAATCATTCCCAGACTAGGGAACAGCTTTACACTGAAGTTCTATTCACCATGAAGAACACTCATGAATATTCTCATGAATTTAGGCATGGGTTTTATACCACACTGTCCATCTGGCCCCATACCTAGCCTCAAAGGCTGGCTCACCTCACTTGGACACATTGGGAAGGGGATAAACTGGAATGTGGTTCTCCATTGAGTTTATTGTCCATTATATTCTATTTCTATCATTCCCCCTATGAAGTTTTCACCTATATAGTTTCCACCACATATATGCAGGTGTACCACATGCACAGCTGCATTAGGCCAGCTTCTAAACCTCACTCCATGAAGTTTTCATCTTACCAATCACTTTCCATTTCATATAAGTACAAGACATATTTACAGTAGAATCATAATTGTTCCTTTGCCCCCCATCACACTAGCCATTAGGCTACAACTAAAATCTACTCACTCGCACTGAACCAAAGGTTAAGCGCCTAGTGAATACTTCCTCTTCAGAACTAGAGCACCAGCTACTCGTCATACAGCAAGGCCAGGTCATAGTTGGGTTTCCAACATCACTATATAATATTATCTATTATTATATACTAAATCCATCTTGTGGGAGAACTACAAACATATAAACCGATGCTTTGGCACCCAGGCCGGTTTCCTGGTATGGCACCTAAGCAGAGAGTAAACTGGGACTGAGCTCTTGTGTCAAGCGTCGGGTTACTGACGGATTTCAGTACTGCCGAGGGGTGTTGGTGAAAGGTCAGGCGGATTATGGCCAAGTCCTGTAGGCCAAGAGTAGTGGCATTGGCTTCAACGTACTCATGCATTGCGCCCTACTTGCTGTGCGTGCCACTGTATTTGCAACAGACAGATACTCAGGGGGATGCTGAGGATGCCGGCCCAAGTTGAGGACTTAACAGAGGAGAAGAAGGTAGAACAGCCTAAGCCTAGTCGATACCCAGAATAAGGAAGTATGTACATGCATGTCCTACTTATATAGGTTAAGAAGCGACATGTGGAATAAGGAATGTGGGACAACAAGGTATGTAGAGCATGTGGTTATTGTCCACAATGAATAAAATTAGAACAAGGAATGCAAAGCAGGGATAGAACAATAGAGACAGGATAATAGAATCATGACTCAAGATGAGACAATAGGGAGTGGCTGAGTATAAAACAATGGGGTCATGTCTGAGGATAATACAAGGACAGGAAGTCCCAAGGTGAAATGGACCGAGGAGTGTGGATGGCAGATGTACCGAGCCAAGACCAGCGTACCAAGTGTTATGCATGTGGCATGGACACTTGTACGTGGATGTAGGATGGTTGTTTGGTCGGTACTGGTGAATAATCAGGACCTTGGTATGTGTACTTGACAGTATCCCCCCCTTAGCAGCTGAACCCCTGAAGCCAGAAATTCAAAGTAGAGTTTGGTCCACCTAAACGTAACCTTGCAGGTAGTTTGGGAAGCTTCTAGTCTTCTCATCATTCTACCGCATTATTCCCGTTCATCATCATTGCCAAAAAAAACAACCGAAACAAAATGTTCGCCGAAACCGACAATGTTGAACAGGTAGCCATGGAAGGACATGTCGTTGATGGGCGTGATGTGTTGTCAATACAAGGCGATGGATTGTGGATGTTTTCGGAAAATGCGGGTGGTGTGGGTGAGGAGGGTGCTTCAGTGGGGAATATGGATGGTGCAGGTGCGGAGGGTGCCTCAGCGGGGGTCGTGGGGGCTGATGGGGAAGTGACTGTGGGGCAACTAGTAGCAGCAAGCTGGGATACTCCAGAGGATGTGGAGGACGGTCAAGTGGCCATATCCCCATGGGCCGAAACAGCCGAGTGGGCGGAAAGCCTCAGGACCTTGGGGGTCCCAAAGACTAATGAACAGGAGGGGGGTAGGAGTATGGGGGCGGGGCCCAGTACGGGGCCGAGTGCTCGAGGATGGGGAAGAGGGTCGCAGGTGAGTGGTAGTGCATTCTTCTCTCCTCATACTAACAGTTCTCTCCTAGCAGAAGAGTCAGTCGATCCAGGGCGAAGTCCTCCTAGTAGAGCTAGGAAAGGGTGCAGAAGCGGATGTGGAGGTGGAACCCCCACGGAAGAGGCCAAAGTGGGCCTGTACCCAAAAACCGAGCAGGAAGGCTGTCAAACTGAGGTACCGCTGGCTGGGGGGTCCAGACAGAAGCGGATGGGGAGGACGGACAGAACGGACAGATTGGGGCAGATAGAGGGGAGGTTATGCTGTATGGAGGACACGATGCGGCTCCTTCTTGAGAGGGAGCCTGACTTGTCGGCAATCCCGCAATTGGAGGAGTTGAGGAATGCTCTGTGGGATGAGGAGAAGAAGGAAGAGCAGGGGAGGAAAGAAGAGGAGGAGAGAAATGAGGACGAATATGTGGAAATAGATTAGAGAAATAATGAATATTGTAAAAAAAATTTTGAAGGAAGAGAAATAAAAGAAATTGAGGGAGAAATACAACAAGTTGGAGGTGTTGAGGTGTTCGGTAGCTTGGCTGTATTGTTGATGGGAGAAGAGGGTGGCGGATGGACTGGGACAGATGTTTGTGGAGGGATTAGAGGTTGGAGGTGGAATGAGGGGATATTTTTTCGGGATTAGGAGTGGTCGTAGGGTCGTGAGTGGAGTGTCGGGATTGTATAGGGGAATGGCTGAGTGGCTGGGTCGGGGGAGAGGGGGTCGTGATAGGTGACGGAATGGAAGGGAGGGAGTGGAGAACAGGACAGAGAGTGATGAATGGAGGGGGTTTCGGCAGAAGGGTGTCTTCGGGAGGGGAGTATGAGCAGTTTGAAAAGGTTTCTAGCTGGTCGCCACCCCCCCCCCTTTTAGGTAGACGTCCCACCATCTACTAAAAGTGTCGGCCTCTAGCCGAGAAGAACAGAGAAGGGTCATAAGTGCATATGGCATACATATACAGAGTGTATGAACAGAAACGGATGGGGACAGATGGATGAGACCTTGGCTGAACGTGCCGAATGACAACGTTGACCGAGAGGTCCCTGCCAAAAAACTTGCCAGCTGTTCTGGTATATAAGCATGCACAAGGCAGTTGCATTGACTAGGGCTATTGGCGAAGCTTCCAGTGACGGAACAGGATCCTGGGTGAGGCTTTTGGAACAGTGGCAAGTGCCACCTGGACCTAGGCCATCGGGATGCACCTAAAAATGTTAGTAGCTTGACAGATTATAATACTGCCCAATACCCTGTTAATCAACAAATTATAGCAGGTGAGCGAGTTGTGCCCGAATATTGCTGACCAACGGATCTAGTACATGATGGACAGATGGGTGGACTGAGATTGTCTGGATGGAAAATCTAGTAGATGTATCTGTGCTTGTTAGCAAGAACTACTAGATCGAGAAAGGTCATAATCATAAACAAATTTTAAAATAGTCTGTGAGCTGATGCTGATTGATCAAGCATGCTGGACAGATTTGCCAAGGGTGGGGTGTTGCCTCCCAGTTGGCAGAAAGGAATGGTGTCCAAAATCTATACTGATATTGGTTCGAAAATGCTGAGCATGAATTCATCTTGTTGAACATATTTCCAAGAGTAAGACGATCCAATGAAGCTGTGAGCAGATCCTGATTCAAAACAGTTAGAAAGGGTTACTGAGGAACCCGGTTCCGAACAAGAAGATAGAAAGATCATTAAAAGGGTGTCTTGTGAGACCATATTCATAAACCGTGGGTGCACAGAAAGTAGTTTGATTCTGGGTATACTGTCAAGTGTTGGGTTACTGACAGACTTTGGTACTGCCAAGGGGTGTTGGCGAAAGGTCGGGTGGACTATGGCCAAGTCCTGCAGGCCAAGAGTAGTGGAGTTAGCTTCAACGTACTCATGCATTGCGCCATACTTGCTGTGCATGCCACTGTATTTGCAACAGACAGATACTCAGGGGGATGCTGAGGATGCCGGCCCGAGTCGAGGACTTAACAGAGGAGAAGAAGGTAGAACGGCCTAAGCCTAGTCAATACCCAGAATGAGGAAGTATGTAAATGCATGTCCTACTTATATAGGTTAAGAAGCGACATGTGGAATAAGGAATGTGGGACAACAAGGTATGCAGAGCATGTGGTTATTGTCCACAACAAATAAAATTAGAACAAGGAATGAAAAGCAGGGATAGAACAATAGAGACAGGATAATAGAATCGTGACTCAAGATGGGACAATAGGGAGTGGCCGAGTATAAAACAACGGGGTCGTGTCTGAGGATAATACAAGGACAGGAAGTCCTGAGGTGAAATGGACTGAGGAGTGTGGAAGGTGGATGTACCAAGCTGAGACCGGCTGTTATAGCCCATGCCTTCAACAACCCACACTAACCCTCACAACCACCCCCCCTATTCTGAGACCTTTCCGACCGAAAGGACAAAGGATTGTTTTCTGTAATCTCCATCCCCGACAAGTCCGATCGAGAATCCGCTTTCCTGCTTCCGTTCCTGTTATGACCGAGACACCATCTCTGAGTCCATCTCCAACCGAAGACTCAATACTTTGATAACCGATGCGCAGGACTATCGCGTACCTCACTCCCTTGTTCTCTCTTTTATATTGACCCCTTGGACTCCCTTTTCCCTTGTTTTATGACCGGCAAAGATAGTACAAGGATAGTCGCATGTATATAGTCTCCCAGTCGACTAGACTGTTTGCTAGTACAAATATAAACTTAGTCCACCTAGTTTCCAACTCACTCTGGTAAACTGCCATCTCCTCTCCAAAATTAGGGACAGACAATCAAGGAGGGTGCAACACATAAGTTGAAGCCAAGTCCCTCTGACTTCGAACACCTCAGTAACCGGATAATACCTTTCCGCAACCTGCCCTAAGTTCCCCGCGCCTCCACCCCCATCCGTAGTCCATCCGATCCCCACTTCGGTCTTTGGGCCCGTTACGGACCTTCACGCCAACCCGGAAAGCCCCTTCGGAAGCACTAGCTAAGCGCCTGACACGTGGACTTAACACCGGCATACCAAGTGTTATGCATGCAGCATGGACACTTGTACGTGGATGTAGGATGGTTGTTCGGTTGGTACTGGCGAATAATCGGGACCTCTGTACGTGTACTTGACATCTTGGTAGAATTACCATAGAGCAATATATTTCCTATAGATAAATACATCTAAATTCATATGAAAATCTAGGGAACCATTCCCCTCATTGTCCCACTGACTCTCCGATATTATAGCATGGGAAAACCCCAGGAAACCCTATCTGCCATACCTCAACTACAAAAGGATGGGAGGTGGAGCCACTAGAGAAGTAGAGGGGCTAGAGGGGATGAATAAGGAGTTAGAGGCCATCCATGGCAACAGATGGCAGGACCACACCACTACCACATTTGACCACAAACTCCACACATAACCATGTGACACTATTGACCCCAATGTATGTGACAGTATCACGCACCTCCACCATGACACCATGCCATACCATGATAATATGCTGGCATGGATGTGCATGTGGCTGACACATACCAGGTAGATGGAGTGGAAGCTGGAGCTGATGGGGTGGAACTGTCAGGCTTCAGGTACTGATGGACCTGTCAGGCACCGTACATACTGACAGGCCTCGGGAAAGCCGAAGGGGTCGGACGGATAAAGGCCAAGTCCTACAGGCTAGAAGTAGTGGCATGGCTTCAACGTGCTCATGCGT
>QLPG01006088.1:0-19686 GCA_003314385.1 Gomphus sp. MG54
ACATCGGAGTTTGTAGAGCCAATATCCTGGTACTAAGTCCGAGGCTCGGGTGTTTGCTCTGAGTTCTAGTCATCATGTGTTAAGACCTTTTCTGTCTCCACTTGGTGGTTTCTGGGCCTTTTAGCCTCGGAGTTGATCGGAGTTGGAAGTAGGACTTTGGACCTGTATCAGGCCTCGGAGTTGGTCGGAGTTTGAAATGGAACCTCGGAGTTGGATCGGAGTTTAGAGAGGGTCATCCTCTGACAGCCTGTCGGACCATGGGAATTTTGGTTGATGGTGATGGTGTGAGTCCAAGAGCTGCCCACAATGGAGGGAGAAGAATTGCATTCAGGAGGATTTTTTATTTATTTAAATTTACTCAATTTTGATAACATACAATCTTAAATCAGTGATTGCTCAAGTTTTCTGAGAGATTTAGTCATAGTGTATTCACATTAAGGAAGCTATGCATCTTCTATTGCTAATTACAAAAACTCTGAGTGGGATTTGACCTAAATTGACCTTAATCTGACCACAAAGATATTGGGGCTACTCAAGTGTGACATGTGACATATTAATAATACAAAAGCACGTTCCCATCTCTTCTCACCATCAACAACACATAAACTCCACATGAAAAGAAGCACAATGTCGAACAGGAGTCTATTAGAGAATGTCAAGAATCAAAAAAGGCACCATGCTAATGAGCAAAGGCTTTCTGATACAGTTAAAGTATACAAAGAGGGGCAGGCAGGTTATTCAACAAAGAAATCATTGTGAGAAGTTGCTCATGAATTTGGAGTGGACTTTAATACTCACAGTAGATGCATCAATGATAAAGGATCATCAATACTCAAATTCAATTCTACAAAACAGAGGCTTACAGTTCAAGAGGAAAAAACTCTTGTCACATTTATCACAGTATCAGCCAGTCATGGGTTTCCTCTAACTCACAGACAAATTGAGCAGTCAGCAAATGCAATCCTCAAAACCAAAGAAGGTCCCTCTTTCACTAAAGTTGGAAAGAAGTGGGTCTTTAATTTTCTTGGACGTTATTATGAGGAGTTACAAACATACTTGAGTAAACCTCTTGACATACCGTGAGCTAAATCATTAAACCCTGGTGCAGTAAAATCATAGTTTGACATTATAGAGGAATTTGTTGTCAAACTAGGAATATGGCCAGAAGATATCTATGGAATGGATGAAAGTAGATTTCCAACAGCGTATGGAGGAAAGAAAAGGGTGGTAGGAGCCTGAGGAACAAAGACTCAACATAAGCAAGGAGGTGCAGATCGAGAAAATGTTATAGCAATTATAACTATTTGCACAGATGGAACAACAACAAAGCCAATGATTATCTATAAAGGAAAAAAGATGATGCAAAAAAGGAATGATAATAATGTTTCACAGTAAGCCTTTTTTTCAAAAAGTCTAGATGCAAACTAAATTCTTTGTTAGTATTGCACATTCTGAAAATGGAAGGACAGATGGCAACCTTGCCTTTCAATAGTTAACTATGCTTTTTGACCCAGAAACAGAGGAGAAGGCTAGTGGCTGCAAGTGTGTTCTCATCCTCGATGGCCATAGCTCCTATTACACTGTAGCATTTCTAGATTATGCTGGAGAAAATGATATAATAGTGCTTGGATACCCACCTCATTGCACTCATGCTCTGCAGGGTCTTGATATTGTTTGCTTTGGAAAGATGAAGGAAACCTGGAAACAAGTCATAACCAACTTCAAGAAGGATAATCCAAGACCAGTAGGTAAACACAACTTCACTCACCTTTTTAGAATGGCATATAACCAGGCCTTTGATGAAGAAACTGTCAAAGCAGCATTCCATGTCACTGACATATACCTATTTAATCATGATGCAATTTCTCCTACCCAAATGAAACCAAGCATGGCTACATCAACTAAAGGAGAGTTTTCCCTTCCCCAATCAAGTCCTGTCTGAGTTATTATTAGGGCTTTTAACCTAAACCCATCAGAAAGCCACCTGGTTACATCTACATCAACATCCAGTCCAAGCCATATTACAATAGACTACTCACTGATATCATCTTCACTGAAATATGCATAAGATTGGCAAATAGACCCTGTCCTGTACACACCTTCAAAAAGAATGTACTCATTATACAAGGGACTTGCCTGTACATCATCAGGTTCATTCCTTGTTTCAGATGAACCTATTACCTCCTCAACACCAGTAATTACACCTTTACTTGCTTGCCCACCATCATCCCTTCCTCAGCCAAACTGGGATCTTGCCAAAGCAAATCCTGTCAAAAAGTAGCACAGTTGTGAATTACTGGAACTCAAAATCATTGAATTATAAGAAACTGTCAAACATGCCCAGCTTCAAGTTAAAGTCCGAGATATGTAAATTGAGGAGGAGCAGGCACAGCTGGTCCTACAGAATACTCATCTACACAAGCTAACAAGTGCCCTCAATAAATGTGAAAATGAGAAAAAACATAACCACTCACTGCTTTTTGATGGAAAAGCTCAAGTCTTGTCTTTAAATGCTTTCAGACAAAAGATAGCAGAGCAGAGCAAGAGGAGGGAGGGAGAGGCCAGAGAAAGGGCTAAAAAGGCTGATAAAAGAGTAGCAAGAAAGAATGCACTGGTGGCTTTAGAAGATCAGTGGGTAGTGATAAAAGCAAACCATGAGAAGAATATTGCTATTTGGGAAGAAGAGTGTCAACATTTGGCAGCAAATGGTTTTCTAAAGCAATCATAGCCAAAAAAAACCATAAGAGGTCGCAAACCAAAGCTCTCCCCACAATTAAATGAAGATGAAAATGAGGAAAATGAAGAATGCAATGAAGAAATGGATGACTAATGACAATAGGCTGCAAATTCTGCACATGGAGAATTAGGTGTTGCACTTGTATCAAGGACCTATCCGGGTAACATTTTGACCTGTTACATAAAAAATTTTACTCTACTGCAACAACAGGTTTTTTACCCTCATAATATAGAGCAAAAATGTTCTCAAGACACTTCTCAGCTGTTATATAATTTAAAAAAAAATTAATCTACAAAATTTTAAGCTAAAATTGAGCTTAACTGATATATGTATCAAGGAGGTCTACTATACTGAAGTGTATTTTTCCTGTATAAGTAGCTTAGTTTTTAACTGTAAAAACAACAATCCAAAAGTATCAGCTTTGATCTGACTGCTCATGAGTCTTTCATGAGTTTGCATCTTCCCACAATCTTTCACCCTTAAAAATCCTTTCATAACAAATGCCCTCAAAACCTTTGGGGACTTCAGGAAGGGGAACACATACAACATAGATAGGGAGGGTGGAGCCCAGCTGACTGCTATTACTAGATTACTATGAGAAGCCTCCCAGCTCTATGGTACCCATTATCCTATATCAAACACCAATTTCCAATTAGCAATAAATGATATCAAATGGGCCATTGCTGCATGACCGGCCTACAGTAACACAGCACTCTACCCTCCTTCCTATACTGACATGGTCAAAAATGAAGAAGCAAGCAACCAGGTAACCCCTAAACCAAACATCTCAGCTGAACTTTGAGAGAAGCAAATCTTCATCTTGCTGAAGAACTTGGACAAAGCTAGAAAACACCATGGAGTTGCCCTTGCTATGCTTACAAGGATATGTAACAATATGCTAACTAACTACTTTGCTGATATGGGACTAGATATGCCCTCCTTACTTTGTGGTACCTTCAAATTAGCAGCTGGAAACCTTACACTTATGTTCAAAATAGTAGATAATGCCAGTTGAGCCTGAGTGTATGTACAAGAATGGGTGAAGTTGATCAATCCAGTACCCAAATATATATAGAATGTTCATTGTTTACTTTAACAATATCAAAGCCTTGCAAATTACAAAGGAGAAGCACTGGAAAGAGTGGCTAAAAATGCCACAGAATGTGATGTCTGGATAGTAGGAAAGTTTTCAAAAAATCTATTATTGGACAATGGACACTACTGTATTCTAACTCTCCTAAAAAAGGACACAGAAGGCAACATACTATTTGAATATCACACAGACAAGGATAAGGCAAAAGGATTAGCAAACCTCTTCTTCCTACCAAAACCTACTAACCTTCAACCTACTGATGATGACTCTGACCCACACCTATTCCACTCCATTTCAGCTCATCAGCCTTATATCAAATACAGAGATGGATTGACAAGTCCAGTCCCCACAAGACAGCTAGTATAGATGGTATTTCAAATTTAGTCCTTAAGAAATTAGCACCTACTCTTGTCCTACTCTTGCATACATGCTGTCAGGTGACTATATTGTGAAAGTGCTTGATAGACCCTGGTTGTATGTTACAAACCATGTGGAACTATTATGTTCCTCTCCCCTTATTGTATGTTTTTCACATTATTGTATTCCTTTTTGGTCTAAACAATAAGTATGCTATAGTATAAGTAGAATATGCTTGTAAGATGATCCTTTAGACTATTTACTGAAGTTGTCTTAGTGTCAAGCTTCAGGTACTGATGGACTTTGGTACTGCCGAGGAGTGTTGTCGAAAGGTCGGATGGACTATGGCCAAGTCCTGCAGGCCAAGAGTAGTAGCGTTGGCTTCAACATACTCATGCATTGTGCCCTACTTGCCATGCATGCCACCGATTTGCAACAGACAGATACTCAGGGGGATGCTGATGATGCTGGCCCGAGTTGAGGACTTAACAGAGGAGAAGAAGGTAGAAGGGCCTAAGCCTAGTCGATACCCAGAATGAGGAAGTATATACATGCATGTCCTACTTATATAGGTTAAGAAGCGATATGTGGAATAAGGAATGTGGAACAATAAGGTATGCAGAGTATGTGGTCATTGTCTACAATGAGTAAAATTAGAATGAAGGAATGTAAATGGGCATAGAACAATAGAGGATAAGATGATAAGAATGTGGCCGAGGATAGGACAATAGAAAGTGCCTGACTATGAAACAAGGGCTGTAACTGAGGATAACACAAGGGCAGGAAGTCCTGAGGTGAGGCAGATGGAGGGGTGAGGAGTAGGTGTAGGATGGGAGTGAGGAATGCAACTGATATGTGCGTCAAGCCAAGTACAACTCATCGAGTGACTTGTACACAGTTACTAATGGAGTATCTTAGTCAGTACCACCGAGTTACTGGATCCTTGGTATGTGTACTTGACACTTAGCCAGAGTGTTAGTCTCAGATCACTGTGCTAATAGGTTATAGGCCCTATGCTCTAAATACTTAAACCATACTACCTTTAACACAGGGATCCTCTGGCTATCACATAACTGTCAACTACATATCAAACTCTTCTCTACTGTCTTAGCCCTATCATGGCTGAAAATGCCCTCTCACATTCTTCTATAATGATCGAAAAATTTAATAGTACCAACTGGGATGTCTGGTCATTCAGCATCCAAGCTAGCCTGCTGTTCATCAATGCACTTGGCATAGCTGATGGTTTGGAGTCTCCACCCTTAATATTGTTAACTCCAACTGCTAAAGAGACTGTAAAACTCAAGGGCTATAATGAACATGCTCACCAAGGTTTATCATTACTTCTTTCATCAGTCTAACCATCAATCTATCAATTTCTTGATCTTACCAAATCGTAGCACAATAACTAGCTATCTGTTACCTTGACATATGGCATTACCACTGGCCTTAACACCTGGATCAATTTTAACAACTATATATTGACAAAATTCTCTACTGATTCACCCTTGAGGCAACAGATTGATAGCATGTCCGAACTCCACACTCACATTGTCATATCTGGTTTTGCCATCAGCGACTCTTTTCATGCTTACTTTGTTATCCAAGCTCTCCCTACCTCTTATGAGGTTGTCAAGCAAACTATCCCTCGCCACTATCACTAACTTTATGACCATCTTATGGTCTGACATATGCACCCAAATCCTTTCTGAGGAGCTTTACCAAGGCACTCATACCAGAGCTAATGCAATAACTTCATGGTCTACCAGTGCAAAGAAGAAAAAGAATGTGTGTAACTATTGTGGGGGAAAGGGACATTGGGAAAAGGATTGCTGATGCAAGGCTCAAGGCCTATCATGTGAAGAAGCTCAGTCTAAAAGAAAAGGGAAAAAGGAGGAGAATAAAAAGGACAAGGAAACAGTATCGCACTAGACCCTAATTTTGTAAAAGTGAGAGTGGAAATCAAAGATGAACAGAAAGAAGCTTAGTTGAAATCTTAGTTGATTATCTGACTGAAGACTAAACTACTGAATGTATAAGATCTTTATACTACTTTCAAATCTACCAGGAGTCAACTAGATTCCTATAATAGATAAGAAAGTCCAAGGATTGTGAAAAGCAAGAACAGAATACTATGTCCCAATCTTGATCTCCTCTGTGACATTGAGGGGTGATGTGTCACCCCAATTCCCAATGGAGTTACCCTATAAGGAATATAGTAGCAGTTGGTTATCAGAGATAGAATGGAAATGCAAATAAGGAAAGTGGAGCAGAACGTAATTAAGAAAGTATTAGATGTAAGGTAGTGGATAAACAGTTTCCGCTAAGGTCACATGATATGACAGCCATGATCACAGGTGCAAAAATTTTTGCTGTTGAAAAAAAAAATTGTATTCTGATACAGAGGATGGCAACTTATTTTGGAAATAATAATTGAGTGTTACATACCATTGCAATGGTTGGTGAATACATGTAACAAGTTGCTGTTTAAATAGTGCCCACAGACTAATGCCAGATAACCTGGCATAGTGGCCTTTTGGCCCAGTTGAAAGAACACATCACTGTGGGAATTTGTTGCCTTTCACATTGAGCTATACTATGTAATATCAGCTGCCTTGTCTAACTCAGCTAAAATAGTATCTGGCATGTTGCTAGATCCTTGTGCGAAATGATGCATATAACACTTGAGTCACATGACCTTAGCAGAATATATCCTCTACCTTATCTGTGGGAATGTCTTTCTATATATGGAATATTTCTATATATAGATGATTATGTCAGCACAAAAATTTTGTGACCAAATTTTTTTTGACAGTGTCAGACTACTTAAAACTGTCAAGTCCACGATACCAAGTCCTGGCTCACTTGGCAATACTAACCGACCGACCCTTACCCATATCATCCCTCATTCATATGTGGTCTCAGTCCAGTACATTCAGTACAATATCTGGAACCCTCCTCTCTTCCCATCCCTTCTATCTTCAATTATTCTCACACCCTCCATCTATCCATTTACCCGTTCCCCTCCAGACACTTATTATTTCACTTACTATTCAGACATGGCCTTATTGTTTTATCTTCGGCCATTTTTCCATTGTTCTATTCTTTCCACTCCCTCATTATCTTATTCTCACCCATATTTCATTATTCTATCCTTGCTTACATTTCTTATTCTATTCTTGATCACTGTGGACAATACCTCCACATTGTTAAATCCATGTGTTGGCACTTAGCTAGAGGCTTCCAGAAGGGTCTTCCGGAGGTTCCAAATAGTTTCCGAGGAGGGGGTTTGTACTCTGGAGGTGGAAGGACTAAGGTCGTGGGTTCATGGTCAGAATCAGAAAGGGGCAGAAAGATGGGAAGTGCTGGGGGGTCTAAGACTGTTTGCAGTACTAGGTGATTTGAGTGGTTTGAGGTCACAGGGACTTGGCTTCAACTTATGTGTTGCACCCTCCTCAATCATCTGTCCATAATTTTGGAAAGTCAGAAAGTTTACTGGAACTGAATTGGAAACTATGACACAGAATTAAGTTGATATTCGTACTGGTGAATAGTCCAGTCAACTGGTGACTTATATACATATATCTAGCCTTTGTACTAACTTTTGCCAAGTAAAGACAAGGGGAGGAAGAGAGTACAAGGGGCAATACAGAATAAAGAACAAGGGAGTGAGGTATGCAATGATCCTGTACATTGTTTATCAAAGGAGTGGAACCTTGGCTTCAGAATCTTCAGAGGTTTGGGAATGCAAAACCTCGGGTTGATACAATGGAATTCAGAAAGCAGTTGTTCAGGCTTTGAGCGGTCGGAAAGGTCCCGGAAATGGTGTGGGTGGTTGTGGAGATTAATATGGGTTTATTGGCAGTATGGGCCATAACACACATGATCTTTCATACCTTATTGTTTTCTATTCTTTATGCCACCCTGTTCCACATCTTGCTTCTTAACCTATATAAGTAGTGGATGTATGTAGATAGTTCCTCACTCTGAATATTAACTTGGTTTGCATCCCCTTGCCTGCCCTTCTTCTGTCTAAAGTCCTTCACTCAGGCTGACATTCTCGGTATCTCCCCAGGTCTCTCTTCTGTTCAAATCAGTGGCACACACAGAACAGCAGGGTGTAACTATTGTAAAAGTGTTGACGCTTGAGATGGATTAGCATAATAACTCCTTTGATCCATATTCCTTTGATCTACATTCTTTTGTTCCACATTACTTTGGTCATTATTGTTTTTCTACATACATACAGACAATAGTGTTATTTAGTAAGGTAGAAGACAAATGGTTTCCGCTAAGGTCACATGACTCAAGTGTCACGCTTGCCATTTTGCACAAGGATCTGGCAGCATTGACAAAAAAATTATTCTGAAACCACAGATTAATAGCATAGAACTATATGTACATATTGTTGGTTTTAATTTTTTGTTAAGTCCGCGTGTCAGGTGCTTAGCTAGTATTTCTGAAAGGGCTATCCAGGTCAGCATGGAGGTCCGTAATGGGGCCGAGGACTGAAGATGGAAGTCAGATGGACTATGGACGGAGGTGGAAGTGCCGGGAACTTAGGGTCGGTCGCGGATTGGTTCAATCCAGTTGCTGAAGTGTTTGAGGTCGAAGGGACTTGGCTTCAACTTATGTGTTGTGCCCTCCTCGATCGTCTGTCCCTAATTTCGGAAAGGAGACGGGAGTTTACCAGAAATGAATCGGAAACTAGGTGGGTGACTAAGTCGATATTCATACTAGCAAACAGTCCAGTCAACTGGAAGACTATATACATGCGACTATCCTTGTACTATCTTTGCCGGTCATAAAACAAGGAGAAAGGGAGTACAAGGGGTCAATATAAAAGAGAAAACAAGGGAGTGAGATATGCGATGGCCCTGCGCGTCGGTTATCAAAGTATTGAGTCTTCGGTCAGAGATGGACTCGGGGATGGTGTCTCGGTCGTGACGGGAATGGGGGCAGGAATGTGGTTTCTTGGTCGGGCTTGTCGGGAATGGGGAATGGGAGCGGAAACAGGAACTACAGAAAACAATCCTTCGTCTTTTCAGTCAGAAAGGTCTCGGAACAGAGGTGGGTGGTTGTGGGGGTTAGTGTGGGTTGCTGAAAGCATGGGCTATAACATTTTTGAAAAAAATCACTATTGCAAGTGTAGTATATCCAAACTTTCAAACATCTTCTCAAAATTCATAAACACATTTTTTAAGCAGTCTGACACTGTCAAAATTTTTTTGGTCACAAAATTTTTGCGCTGATGTAATCACCTATATAAGGAAATATTCCATATATAGAAAGACATTCCCACAGGTAAGGATATTATCGTTGCAGCCGGCCATTTCTGCTAAGGTCATGTGACTCAACTGTCACATCCACCATTTTGCACAAGGATCTGGCATCATGCCAGATACTATTTTAGCTAAGTCAGACAAGCCTGATGTTATATATAATGTATCTCAATTATTATTTCCAAAAAAAATTGCCATCCTCTGTAGCAGAATACAATTTTTTTTTCAATGACAAAAAATTTTGCATTTGTGACCGTGACTATCACATCACGTGACCTTAGTGGAAACCGTTTGTCTTCTACCTTATAAGTACCTTACTCAATGCATGACAACTCTTCAGATCACTTCTGAACTTGTCTTAGGTTTGAATCTGTTATATACCATTGCAATGGTTGGTGAATACATGTAACAAGTTGCTGTTTAAATAGTGCCCACAGACTAATGCCAGATAACCTGGCATAGTGGCCTTTTGGCCCAGTTAGAAGAACATATCACTGTGGGAATTTGTTGCCTTTCACAGAACCTGTGTATAGAAGCTTGCCTCTCAACAGTAATGCATGAGCATGTTGAAGCCTAGCCACCCCAAATGGTCTGCAGGACTTGACCAACTCCCATCCACATTATTGGCATTACCGAGACTTAACAAAAACTGTGATTATGAATTTTGGGAAGATGTTTGAAAGTTTTGATATACTACATTTGCAATAGTGATTTTTTTCAAAAAGTAAAACCAAGACTATGTACATATAGTTCTATGCCATTGATCTGTGGTCTCAGAATCATTTTTTTGTCAATGTTGCCAGATCCTTATGCAAAATGGTGGGTGTAACATTTGAGTCACATGACCTTAGTGGAAATCATTTGTCTGCTACCTTAAATGAAAGTGAAAATGGATTTGCAAGCATGTGGAGATTGATGTAAATGAGTGGAGCATATTGACAGTTGCATGTGATGCCAAGATGGATACATGAGGTATATTGAATTCAAGGGCTGAAGAGCATGTGGTTGAATAGGCAAACAAGGGCAGAGTTAGGCTGAATGGGCTAAATTGAATAGTTAGGCATGCTGGTACAACAATTTCTGTGACTTAGCAGAAACTGTTTGTCTTCTACCTTAGTTTAGAACTAATAATTTGACTTACTTAAACTATTAATTCTATATGTAGCTGATGAGATACTTGACAAGACCCCTCTTAAATATTACCTTTAGATGAAGAACTGGATCAGTATTAGTAGAATCATCTATATGACTACTTGAGGTCATACTAGTCATTATTGTAATACTCTTATGATAACTGATTATGTGATTCTCTAGAGTATAATTTCTTAATTAGGTTCTTTGTTAAAAGAGTCCATCCAGATGCTTTTATTGTCTTACTGCATCTTGTCAGAGAACTTCACTTGCCTGGTTCATACTAAGTTTTGTAAGCTTTTTGTGCTCTAAAATGCTCAGATCAAATTTTGTGTAGAATGGCAAGTTCAAAGCATTGTAATACAGGGCCTGGCCTGGAAGATAAGAGATGGCATACTGAACCCTTGATGCATCAATTTTAAAATTAGATAGACAGTCTAGGAAATTTAGCATACATTGAAGGAAGAATATGTGAAGCTTAGTTTGGGCTATGCTATGTATACCTTAGGCTCACGAATCTTGGCACATGAGCCAGGATTGTTGGTTATAGTAGGTTAGGCTAATCACTTGACTAGTTTTTTTGACTATCTGGTTAGCATCAGTATCTGTATTGATACTGGATTTGGTATCTTCCATATCATTGTCATTGATGGGGTCTTCATCCCTAGGAGGTCTACCAGATGAAAGGGTTCCATGACTACCTGATAGGTCTTGAGAGTCATTGTCTTCAGGCTGTTCTGAAAAACAATTCCTCTTGGATATTCCCTGTAACTAGTTTGGAATTTCAAAGATAAATCCCTGGTTAGAAATAGTTGATCAGGTGTTCATGATAATGTAAATAGCAAAGTAAAATCAGGTGTAGTAAGTTAGGAATACTGTTAAGAACTGAAATGATGTAGTTATTATAGTTCTAATTTTAAATCTCCTAATGTAGAAACAATGGTAAGGCTCATAGTATGGCTTCAACTTGTGTGTTGTGCCTACTAGACTTCACTGAACCCTAATTTCATAAGGAAGGAGGTCATAATAGCAAGACAGAGACAAGTAGAAATAAAGATAGAAGTGAACAGGGGAATCTTAGTCAATTTCTGACTGAAGAACAGACTAATAAAAGTACAAGATCTTATACTGTGAAGCTTGAGACAAGAAAGACAGTATCATTCTGAACATTCACATTTTTTTCTTTTATTTTATCTTGTCTAATGCTTAACCTGAGACTATATTTCAGCGTGAGAATTCACGGTCAGGACCTATATAGTATATATTTCACTTTCCAACACTTCAGCCTTTATCACAAAGGACTGAAGTGAGTATGTTTAGTTTTAGGTGCACCTTGACACAGACTTACTTTCTTTACTTAGCCATAACTGTTTAGGTAGATTTCACACAATATCAGAGCCTTTATTGTTAAAACTAAAGCACAGATAAGTTCAGTTAACTAAAAAGAAGACTCTATTTCATACAAGAATAACTACCTAAAGTACAGATAAGCTTCTGTCAAGTACACATACCAAGACCTGTTTATTCAGCAGTGCCAACCGAGCAGTCACCCTATGTCCATGTCCAAGTGTCTATGCCACATGCATATCACTTGGTACACCGGTCTCTGCTCAGCATATCCACCACCCACACTCCTACTCCTCACCCTTCAATCTGCCTCACCTTGGGACTTCCTGTCCTTGTATTATCCCCAGCCATGGCTCCATTGTTTTATAGTCGGTCACTTCCTATTGTCCTATCCTTGGCTAAATTTCTATTATTCTATCCTTTATTGTTCTATCCCCGTTTCCATTATTTCATTCTAATTTTACTTGTTGTGGACAATAACCACATGCTCTGCATACCTTGTTGTCTCACATTCCTTATTCCACATGTCACTCCTTAAACCTATATAAGTAGGGCATGCATGTATATATTTCCTCATTCTGGGTATCGACTAGGCTTTGGCCCTTCTACCTTCTTCTCCTCTGTTAAGTCCTCTACTCAGGCCAGCATCATCGGCATCCTCCCAAGTACCCTGTCTGTTGCAAATCAGTGGCACACATGGAAGAGTAGGGTGCAACGCACAAGTACATTGAAGCCAAAGCCACTACTCCTGGCCTGTAGGACTTGGCCGCTCCCATCCGACATCTCGGCAGTCCCGAAGTTTGTCAGTTCACCGAAGCTTGACAACTTCAATAACAAGTAAAAATCAGTCTTGAACATAGAAATAAGGGAGTGGGAACTAATACTCACTTTAGTCAACTGAAAAGAAGACTGAAGTGAAATGGAAACAATATCTGCTACTTATAGTCTGTACCCGGACAGAAGAAATGGAAAAATTTCAGTGTTTTACCACCCACTCGGTCAGGCCACACCAAACGACATGCTCAACATGTCATAGCAGCCCCAATGAACTTTGCGTCCACTCAGGTTTGTAGAAAGTGATAAGGGTATGGTGGTGAAATGGAATGGAATAGGAGTGGAGGTGATAAAACTGAAATATACCATGTACAAGCCTTGTATACCAGCTTGATCTTGACATTTATTACAAAGGACTGAACCATAACTGTTTAGATCTTAAAATATACTAGATAAGAAAAGTGAAGATTGAAATGTGAAGCTGGATGCTAATGTCCCAATATGATTTTCTCCAAGGCAGAGCAGAATGATATGTCATTCAATCATCTAGCAGAGTTACCCTATAAGGAATGTAGTAACAGAGCATATGACAGAAATAGTAATAGTGAAGTGGAATTGCAAATAAGGAAAGTAGAGCAGAATATAAAAGGAAACATAAAGGAGATATAAATGTGAAGTGAACAATCATAATACTAAAAACAGATATGCAAGCATGTGGAGGGACAAACATAATGGGTAGAGCAAATGCATGTTGCATGTGATGCCAAGACAGAATAGGCTGAATATGTGAGGTGCATGGGATCAAGTATAGTCTGAAGCATAAGGATAGAATGTTAAATAGGCTGAATAGTCCAGATTGAATAGTCAGGGATAATGGCATAGTGGATACTAATATCTTCCCCCCTCCTACAAAAAATATACTAATCCCCTGGTGGGGAGTGCTTGTTGTCCCAGGCATTGGCCTCAAAATGGTCCAGGGGTGGCAACTCCAGGGCCCCATTGGGACTAGGGTGACCCCTGCCTAGGGAAGCCCTGAAGGCCAACCGGATGCCACAACCAAGCGTTTCTGAAATGTGTAAGGCTGGCACAAAGTAAGAAGGAGGGGTACACAAAACCCTAAGCACACTCGAGTACAAAAAGAGGAGACTCGAATCTCCTCCGGGGGCAAAGTAAAATAACGGTAGCTAATGGTTAATAAAATTGTGTTTGCCTTAGGCCCCCCGGGTAGGGGACCACTTGTTTGAATTCATTTCACTCAAGTAATAAATACCGCCATGAAATCTGCATCGCCTTCGACAAGCGATAATAATTCGAAAAGTTCCGAATCATCATCCCCGAACGAATCTGATTCTACCAATCATTCGAGGACGATGAAGAGAAAACAGGGTGGAAGTGGTGAGGAGACTCCCACAACCAAAAAGCGGAAAACGGACCCCAAACCCGTTAGACCCATCCACCCAAAACCAAGGGCACAGGGTGGTGGAAACACCACATCTACCCCTTTGAAGAGCCAGAACAGGACAGACCCATCCGCAGGTCCTAGCTCATCGAAAACAGCCAGCACAAGTCGCTCCAGGGTCAGAAGGAGCAGTACTGGGGGCTCGGCAACCGAGAAACTATTTGCCAGGCAAGGAGGCAACATTGGCAGGCAAGGACCACCAGTGATCACGGCAGGGCTACGCACAGGCCCCAAGAACGCTCTACCAGTAGAGATGGCAGCGGTCCCACAGGACGTTCTTGACGAGGCCAGAATATATCCTGACGGGATATATCAAGCCTACATGGATAGGATTGAAGAAAGAAACGAATTGTGGGAGATCTCTGACCGCATTGTGCTGGCAACAGTCTATGGATGCAAGTCATTGAGATTCTACAAGAGAAGGAAAAGGGGACTCATGGACAGGATCATGATGACCACAAAGAAGCTCTTGTGGGAAGAAAAGGAGCATGAAGCACCAGGACCAATCATGCTGGAAATGATCCAGACCATGAAACAGCACGCAAGTGCCCCCGACCCAGAAGTTTGGACTCTGCTGACACTCCCGGAAGGGTGCAACAAAAACAGGGTGTTAAACGGAAAGCCATTGAGGGTAGTTGAGTGTGAGGAGGTGACGGTAGTATACGCCGAATTCCCCTGGGAACTTGATGAGGTGCAATACTACAGGATCACAGGAGCCCCGCCAACCCTGAAAAAGAGCTTTGTAGAAAGTGTAATAATGGAAAAACTTGGAGAAAGGCTGAGGATCCCCCCGACTGCTATCCTTAGGCATCAGTGGAATGGTAACAGGAATGAGTCGTCATGGCACATGAAACTTACCTTCAAAAGGATCGAGCAAAGTAACCCAGAAGGGTCAGGTCTTGAGGACGAGCCGGTGATGGTCGTAGATGCGATATGCGGCCACGAGAAAGTATGGAGAACAGGTAACCATAAGTGGAGAATCCACAATGGCGATCACTGCATAGGTTGTCACACAAGGGGGCACTCGTTGGATTTCTGTGTATTGCAAAAGTACCTCACGGCAATTGACGTGACCAAGAAGGAGGACTTGGAAGAGGAAGGGAGTGAATCAGCGAAGAAAAAAGGGAAGAGGAAGGAAATAGAGGTAGAATAGTCGACTGGGTATAATCTTAGAGTAGTTATCTTGTATAAAGGAGCTCTTTTGAGCTCATTCTATTTTTACAAGATGAGCACTTTAGGGCAGGCCCTTTTGACTTGAAAAAAATTTGAATATGAAAATAAGTGCCCAAAAGACGCCGAAACAATAAAATAGTAAGAAGGCCGCAAGCCTCTGAAACCCTGAAAACCCCAAACCAAGAAACCCATATTAAAATGGAAACTCAAGGTTACGAAATAAGCGCCCGTATAAGCGATGAAATGATAAATCGGAAATAAGTCACTAATTCTTGAAACCTGAAAAAACCCGAAACTGGAAAAGCCCACAAAATGAAATAAAATAGGCACCCAAAAAGGCACCAAAACAGCGAAAAAGCAAGAAGACCACCAACTCTAGAAGCCCTGAAAACCAAGTGAAAACCCCCAAAAACTGGCAACCCTGGGCAAACACAAATAAAAAGACTGACAAGAAAAAAGAGAACAGAGGCCCCAACAGCAGCCACCATGGTGGAGCTATATCAGTTCTACATTTTTTTTGCATATTTGTGCACACTTGGTTGTATTAGAATCATCAGTCAGGTGAACTGAGGTACCTATACCTTTGGTTGGATTATACTTTCATAGTACCACTCTCTTATAACTAAACCCATGAGGCTGTATTAAACAGAGTTTGAAATTAAGCATTGGTACCAATCAGCTGATATCAACGTTGTTTAGGCTTCTAAATCTTCATTGTTCCTATCACCTCTAATAACTGGCCATCATATTGGCTCAGGTGGTGGTAGAGGAGTTGGAGGTAGAGGAGGAGGAGGCGGTGTGGGTGAAGATACCCTTATGTGTGTTGTCAGTACCGTAGTAGGCAGTAGTGATGGCTTAGGAGGTGGGGGCTGAGGGATGGGTGAATTACAAAGAAACAGAGGAGTACATACACTGGGTCCCATCCTTGCCTTTTTAGAGGGACCTGCCTCACTATTTTATTCATCTACTTCTTCGGGTGTATTCTCCCTTGACCTCTTCTTTGACCTTGGAGTCCTCTCGATCTTGGGATTCCTCTCCCTAGCCTTCCCTTTGTTCTTCCTCTTACTCATACCTCAACCTCTCTCATTAACACTGCATCCTACCCCCCTCTCACCACACCAAACACAGGCACCCAAGTCCAGATCACTATCCCACTTCCTCAGACACATGTTGCCTTACTTTTTGCAATGCTTGCAAGGCTTTTTAGCCATCCATCCATGCAGCCAAGGTGTCCGATCTTCTTCTTTGCCTAGCCTTGCCTTTCGATAAAGAACACTGTGGATGTCTTCCTCATTATAGCACATCTGTAGACAAGAATACTGCAAACAAAAGATCAGTATGTCAAGTACACATACCAAGTATATGGTAACTTGGCAATGCTGACTGAACAATCAGTCTAATCCCATGCACAAGTGACCAATCCACACATATGTCACTTGGTATGTTGGTCTCAGCTTAGCACATTCATCATCCACATTCCCCATCCCTATCTACCATCCACCCTTCCCCCATTCATTTTCCATTAATTCCTACCCCTTTTATTCTTTATTTATCAGCCCATTCTACCTCAGGACATTTCTTCATTGTTTTATCCTCAGCCATGCCCCTATTGTTTTATATTTGGTCACCTTCTATTATCTTATTCTTGGCCACACCTCTATTATCTTACCTTCATTGTTCTATTTTCATCTACATTCCTTTATTCCATTCTTGATCATTATGAACAATACTTCCACATGGTCTCTATACCTTATTGTTCTCTATCCCTTATGCTACCCTGACTCCACATCTCACCTCTTAACCTATATAAGTAGCACATTTATATAGATGGTTCTTCATTCTGGATATCAACTTGGTATAAGCCTCCTTGTCTTCTCTCCTCCTGAAGTCCTTACTTAGGCCGGCACCCTCAGTACTCTTGGCACCCTCCCAGGTACCCCTTCTGTCTAAAATCAGTGGCATGCACGGAAAGTAGGGCACAATGCATGAGTACATGGAAGCCAATTGGTCCCCAGGACTTGGCCAATTTCCTGCTAACATTGTGAAACCAGCACTATTACAATAGTGGTCAGCCCATACATCGTCAGCATTCCTGGTGCCTGACATAGGAAAAGAAAATAATTTCAAGGCAATACTTTACTCACCTTCACACTTTTCGAGTTTGCTCCTTCAACCCACAGTTTTCACATATCAATGGTGTCTTGCTCTAACAGCACCTGACTACACTCAATGGTCAAAGTCAAAGGGGTGAAAATGTTAATGCGATGAGATGGTTCACCTCTGAGGTAGCTGGTGATGGGTAAAGGGTAGAGACCCATGAGTTTTTACACGTAGCCAGGGTTGATATACGAGGGTTCCATTGGCAAAGTCAATGATGGTTACCTCCCAAACTCCCTCACAGCTACTCTTATATGCTTTCACAATTCCAAACTCCCATGGGGCTTTTCATCTATGACTTCATTTCCATGGCCTCATGGGACTCAGCCATAAGGGGGGGATACTATTAGGAACTGTTGTGCCAGCATGCCAAACTATTCAATTCAGCCTGTTCAGCCTAACTCCACCCTTACTCACCTATTTGAATACATGCTCTTCAGCCCTCAAATTCTATGCACCTTGTGTATCCATCTTAGCATCACATTCAACTGTTAATATGCTCCACTCATTTATGTCAATGCCTACATGCTCACAAATCCATTTTCACTTCATTTACATTTAATATCTTCTTCATTACATTCCACTCTACTTTCCTTATTTGCAATTCCATTCTATCTCTGATATCCAATCTGCTATTACATTCCTTATAGGGTAACTCCATTGGGAATTGGAGTGACACATCACCCCTGAATGTCATGGAGGAGATCAAGATTGGAACATAGTATTCTGTTCTTGCTTTTCACGATCCTTGGACTTTCTTATCTATTATAGGAATCTAGTCGACTCCTGGTAGATTTGAAAGTAGTATAAAGATCTTGTACATTCAGTAGTTTAGTCTTCAGTCAGATAATTGACTAAGATTTTGACTAAGCTTCCTTCCATTCATCTTAGACTCCATTTCTGCTCTCACTTTTATGAAATTAGGGTCTAGTACAATCTGGTGGGCACAACACATAAGTTGAAGCCTAGCTCTACTCAGAACCTCACCATTGCTTCGACCTTGGGAGATATTATATTTATTACAATTACATCATTCTTTTACATCATAACATATAACTAAACCCATGAGGCTATATTAAGCAGAGTTTGAAATTAAGCATTGGTACCAATTAGCTGATATTCACTTTTTTTATGCTTCTAAATCTTCATTCTTCCTATCACCTCTAATAACTAGCCATCATATACAATGTCCATCTCTGGCAAATTCAAACATAACCCAGAGCTCCTACAGCTCCAGTGCTTGATGGTGCAGAATATGGAAAAGTTGAAATACAAGGAGGAAGAGGCTGCTAAAAAGGCAGCAGCTGAGAAGGTGGCTGAAAAAGAAGTGGCTAGCATTTACCTTATTATATGACTTTGGTTGCTCACATATTTCAGTTCATCTTAGTTCATTGGTTCATTAATTTAATTCACATTCTGACCATGCGAGTTACAGTACTGGTTTTGTCCAGTGGTATCTCAAGTGACCCTATATTCGAACACTCAACATGTTTGAACCACACACTCCATCCATTCACTGACATCTCGAACTGGTACCCATCCAGTCTGAGTATGCACAGGGTGATTCTGATGGCTCCCACAGTCTAACCACCACCGCCGCTGCCCATTGAACTCCCAGAACAGCCTACCGTAGCATTGTTAGCTACCATACTCGAAAAACTTAGTACTCTGATATACAGAATCACTCTCCCTAAGACCAAAACTGCTACAACTGTAACAATCACTCTTGATGCCCTGCACCAAAGCTGCGACCTCATTTCCACAGCCCAATCAGTGCTCATAGATTCACATGACCTACAATTAACCAAAGTATATAAGCATCTGGATGCTATCTCCACCTACTTAGGCCTTCCAAACACCATGCAACCCACTGGGAAACCCACCTATGCAGCCATCCTTACCTCACCCACTCTGCCAGCCTCACAGTCAACTCCTGATCCTAAAACACCATTCCGCAATATGTGATTTGACCTCACACTTGCCCAATCTGATCGCAACAATCCTGTGCTCTCAGGCCTGTCTGATGAGGAGCTAGGAGAGGAAATTGCCAGAGCCTTTGAAGATGCCAAGTGCTGGTTTGAAACAAAATCATACACACCAGATGCAGATGGGAATGTGGATACAGAGAACATCCCACCACGAATCCGTGCTGCAGGTCGACACCAGAGTGGGGATA
>QLPG01006091.1:0-11233 GCA_003314385.1 Gomphus sp. MG54
AGTCAGTCATATACCAACTACACCTGCCCCAAGCCCAACTCACCGGTATCGTGCTGAATAATTGCAACCTTAGGACTCGGGGCATGGTAAGGGCATTGAGCTTGCGTTGGAAGTCGTGGCAGGTGGGAATGATGGAATCGAGGACATCAGACCACAGGACTAGGACACGTTCGTCACGCTGGGGAAGGAAGAGGGTTAGGGTAATGGGGGGATGTGAGACGAGCCAATGATGAAGGAAAGAAACTGCAACAGTAAACACTCACAATAAACGCTGCACACTGGTCCTTATCCACCCTCGGAAGTCTTGCCATTGTTTCCGGGGTCTATGTGCGCGTCTCGGAGTCGACATGGAGTGCAGAGGAAGTGTGTGGTCTAGGAAGGGGATGGGAGAAGGTAAGAAAATGAGGATGTGTATCAGACAGAGGTGAGACAAGGAGACATAAATTATGAATAGAAAATGAATAAGGGCATCGTAAACCACACGTGAAAAATCACAATCAAACACAGCATCCACACAGTTCCTGCACGCAGAGCATGTGGCAAAGACCAAGAAGCGGTGGTGCGATAGCAAGCACAACATCGCTGACAAGGCAGGACGATAACATCACGGAAGGGTATAGAATTCATAAGCCCGGGGGGAGGTTTCAAAATCCTGTTTCCCCAATGCGAGATTTTCGGAGCGAAGTTGGAACGCAGTAGTAATGAAGGTTTGAAGGAGACAGCACGCAGGGATCCGAAGATGCAAGACTGGGAAAGCATGAGCCTGGCCATCCCGTGGGTGCGCATACACGGCTTCAACGACAATGTATCGCTTCATTCACGACGCGTGGTAATAATAGCGTCCGATGGTGATGCCGTGCACGTGGTGACCAATTGCTGGGGGTGTTACATATGTAAACGTACAGCAGCCAGCGCTTGTGGCGCCGGATGGCGGCGCGGTGCGCCGTTCCAAATCAGGAAAGGAAGCAAGGGCCCTAATTGAAAGTAGATGGTTTAATTAAATTGGAGGGCAGGGCCGGAAATCAGGCTGTGAAGTAAGTTGGATGTGCAAATGCGCCAGTGGTGATAGGAACCGCCACGATCTCTTGGTCAGATGATGGCGATTGCACCAAAACGTCAAGATAATAAGAGTCGGGATGGGATTTGGGCCGATGCGATGTGCGATGAGCATTGGGGACCCTAATTCCGAGATAGCAAGTGAGTCTGCTCATTCTTCAGCAATATAAGTCTCAGCATTTATCACCAAAACTGATTTTATTAAGATATTTGTTATTGATCTGGTATTGGGATGTAACTAGAATTCGAGGTTTAAAAGAAAAAGATATCAGACAAAATATAAGAAAAGAAAACAGGTGGTAATGATAGGTTTCAATAGTAACGAATTTAAATAGGCATTCTCAACAAACCTTTCCTTCCATCACTTTAATAATAATCATCCTCCTCTCCTTCCACTTGTGGTCTGGTTCCATGTCAGGCTTTGTCAAGGAACATGATCATTGTCTGTCTTTGGATCAGGTTGTATTCTCAGCGTCTTGCTTAATAGTATTGTGATGGTAAGTTTAGGAATGAAAATCTCAGCACATTTGTTTCTAACATTGGGTTGGGATGGAATAATTGGTCCGATATATACTCTGCCACTGCAGGTAGTGCTGTCAGCACAATGATGGGGGTAGGCATGGATTTATCTGTCAGAAAGTGATCAACAGCTGATGCAGAACCCTTGATATTCTTCACTATGGACAGTTTCTCCTACTTCCTGTACATTGTGCCAGAATGTGATTATCAAGCACAAATAACAGTGAGTGTTTCAGTGCATGCGTCCATATTCCACAAGATTTCCATTTGTTCACTGTGGTCTCTGAATCGACGCACAAATGAGCTTACATGCATGTCGCACAATCCACGACACAGGTGTGTCACTGAGGCCAAATGCGTTACCCCTATTGATGGGGTATTCATCTCCATATAAATAGCTCATCCAGTCAGCTGTCAGTTTCCGCCAAACCCATGACTCGAGTTTATGTTGTGCGGTTTCCCCTGTGTGACTTCTGAGTGCGACTCGAATTACCGTCGGATCTCAGTTGAGTCGAGTCTTTCGTGTCTGCCGCATGTGCGGAGCCAACCAGAGTGTCTATCTTCACAGGTATTGCATCATCAGGATAATTTAAGCTGGAACAACATGCACATGCAAGGAGCCAAGCAGTGTGTCTATCTTCACAGGTATTCCACCATCAGGATAATTTAAGCTGGAACAATATGTATATGCAAGTAGTATAGACGATTCAGGCAATTGTGCATCAAGGTGGTTAGGACCTGGGAAAAGGTTTCTTTCGAGTTGTAACAGCTTCGATGACATCATCGCATAGGAATCTCACAACAGAACTCGAAGTCCAACCGTGGACATAATGTACACTTCTCACCGCGACTGAGAAACTTTCGCGATCTATCCATATAACTATGATGAATAAAGCAAATCGGTCATTAGGCCTCGTCTCGTCTCTCAGCCCCTGCCTACCATGATATGGATCGCTGCATTATTTCTCTTTGTTTCTACGGCGGTCTGTAAAGTTTGTAAGTGCATACCCGCACATCATCTTGGGGATACTCATTCCCATGTTAAGTTGAACTGTCTATCCCTCTTCCCGACGGCACAAAGGCAATAAATGTAACCACTCCTCAATATCGACTTACTTCTACCACTGACGATTCTGGAGTGCTCGGCTATGCATTTCCATGACCCAAGGGGGGCCATTGAATGCTTTGTTGAGTCGAGGAGTTCACCATGTCAATGTTCCGACCTTCAAATGCTGGGTTTCGCAGTGTTTGTCCTCTGCGACATACATTTCCTTGAAAATTTGGGAGAGGCACAATATGCATTTAATGGTGTGGAATTGCGTGCATCTAAAAAAAGCCTTCATGCAAAATATCTGACAGCCAAACAGCCTACAGAGACCTATGTCAATTCCAGGGAGCCCCAGTGACAGATGTGCAACTCCAACTTACACCGAACGACAGTGCTACTTTGACTACCTTCAATTCTTCCGATAACCGTACGCGAACATAGTATTGATCCATGCATCTATTAATTTTTCAGATCCTCAGGTCTCAGGCAAGAGCAATTCGTATACTTCATGTTGCAGATCGTTGGTGGACACATTGGAATCCCTATCCTCCTCATGGTCTCTATAATCCTACGAAAACCCAGGCCTGATCTAATTTTCTTCAATTTCTGCATTACATGGGTGTTTTCTGCTATCGTTTTCTCAATTGGGTTGGCTACATATTATTATATTCCCGACAATTGGCTACTTACAAGAGTATGTCAGATTATATCGCAGGGGTCCATCTACTTCAAACTTCACTATACATTTACCTCCAATTTTCCTTCCATCCATGAGCGAAAAGGAGTGCCTCATTCAAGCTACGCTTATCACCGGGGCTCAGGTCATGACGGACATGGCCATGTTTGCATTGATCATCAAGGTAACTAACTGTGCATCATGGGACCATCACCCTCAAAACCTATCATCAACCCAAGTTTCCGTTACTATGTAGGTTTGGCTCGATTTTAGGGCTCGTATTTATGGACCTTGGGGAAAGAAACAAGCGCAATGGACCCAAGCTGCGGTGTGTTCAACCAACAAGTTCTGCTCAGCAGTGGTCTTCATGGTATTCCTGTGGTCGATCGTAGCTGTTATTTTCTCCACACATAGGCCTACTTGCTTTCTCGCTCCCTGCCCTACAGGTACCGTGATCGTGGCTTGTATGACATTTTCCATACTTACATCGGACAATGACTGTTACCGTCCCCACAGCCCGACACCGTTGGTTATCCAGACACATTCTACTGCGTCCTGGGGAAACGTTCCACCTTTTCGCCGTAAGTTATATATTCATGCCGAAGCAAAGTATCAAAACTGAGATATGTTACTCTAGAAGTTTCAATATCTCTACCTACGGAATTATGCTTGTCATCTTGATTCTTACTCTTATTCTCGATGGTGGGTTTCCCCAATTATTTGTTTAGCCTTTGGTTAATTGATTCAAAAGCTTGCATCATTCACATTCTGTGTCGTCACTGGGTCCTTCTTCGCAACTGTACAGACAAGGCCCGACGAATCTCACTGTCTGTTGTCCTTCGGGTCATAATATTTTGCTTATATCGGCTAGTCGTCGCTGTGTGCGTGTTGAAACCTCTTCTGAGTCACTGCTGCGCATTGGAATTCTAATTTTCTCATGCTAACATGCGCCTTATTGCATGCACATTTTCCACAGAGCATATACAACAACTATAGAGAGCATGGGCGCCTGTTGGACCAGTGGTAGGTGCAGTGCCCACATCTGGGTTGACTTCCTGCAAGCTGCAAGTGCGCCACTCCAAATCTTTGAAATTCATGGCCTGTGTTTGCGTATTGAGCCAATTTGTTACAGGCTCGCTCGTTGCATTTATCATATTTGCTTCGAGCAAAGTAGGCACCAAATTTTTATCCCCGTTGACTGCCCCTAGAACTCCTTTCACAGGAATTTATTGATGCCTTAATGTTCTGGCGCAAGCGGTTTCCGGGAATCCAGAAAACATCTAGTCCCGATCCCAAGCTTCCCGAAAACATCGACAGGTCTAATTCCGTGTTGGATAACACACTAGATGAAGAGATAGTTGAGAGAGAGGCTGGTTTCTAGTTTTTAGATCTTCCATGGAAAACATTTTTTCGCCATATATATTGTCAAGTTTGAATAAAATTGTTTCTATCCGGGTGCCTCACTCTACCTTGTTGTCTCCTTGTTTTCTAGCTCAACCTTGTTCCTGTCTCTAGCATGGTTCTTTTTCGTACTCCACATGCGTTAAATCATGCACTCTGAGATATTTAAACACTGCCTGCTTGATACTCACAACATGCCTGAAAGACACTAGAACAAGCCCCGCTATTGTGAATGAAACGCTCAAAATATTGAGGACGGGAGAATTGAGTCCTTGATATCATAGGATTCTTGCATGGAAATTTGTTCAAATTAAGCTTATAGTGTGGACCATTATGAAAACCTTATTCACAAACCGTAATGATCATGCTGTCTGTTGTCAGTGACAAAAGACCTGGATGGAAGAGACGACGTCCATTGAACTACACAGAACCGGGAACAGACCCAAGTCAAGTCATTTAAATGCATAGAATCAAGTGACTTGATATATTTCCACATCTGGAGTTTGGTGGTCATCTGAAGACACCTTTCATCTCATGAATGTCACCTCAATGTTTAACCTGTAGGCACAAAACCCAACATCACCGCCACATTGACATGTCATTTTCATGCAATTGACATGGTGTTATAGCCAACAACTCAACCGCAGGGGAGTGTTGAAAAGATTATGCCATTTGAGTGGTCACTGAGTGTATTGGAGACAGTAATTCCCAAACCAAACACTGAGGCATGCTCAATTGTAGTGAGACATTCCTTATATTTCTACAAGTTTCATATTATTACACAACAAGAAGTCCATGCAATATCAGTAGAATAGTTGTGTATGACAGCTGTTCAGACATGTCCATTTGACAACCATGTGAGATCTACAGGAACTGCACATAGAAGCTTGTCTCTTTCTGTATCTAACATACTGTCAGTGCTAGCAATGGAAGGAGAGTTGATGTAAGTGCTGCAGCGTTGCACTTCCACCAGTATGACAATGAAGATGCCTTTATTAGGATGATGTAATTTATGTTGTTATAAGTGCAGATATGACTGAATGTTAGAGAGTTACTCAGATATCAGGAATCATAAAACAGAAACCTAACTGCAAGAGACCCTAGTTTATCATTGGAAACATGGAATAGCATTTAGGATAGTTAATTTTTTTTTCAACAAAAACTTGAGTCAGAGAATTTACAGGCACTGACATATGGTACAGTCTGTTTAAATAAGAGTTCCAATGAGAGATTTGAGGTAATTTTTTCCTGCTACTAGACTTTCAGGACTTGAATTTATTCAGATTATATTTCACAGTAGTAGATTGTATTTACTTGAAAGCTGACTTGTAATTACTTTACAATTCATACTAGAAAAATTACACTGGACAGGGATCAGAGAATAACATAAAAAGGTGCACATACATGAGGGGTTGAGACAACATGACTATCAGGGGATGACCTGTTCCAACCATCTGTATAAGTGTGAGCAACACCCTTACTTAAAACATATAGTACTGATATTCAGTTTGGCCCAATGGACCAAGGCCAGACATCACTTTCCTTTGCCCACTCAAACATCCTGTCACTATATTTCAGAGAGAAGTTCAGTCGAAGGCCAAAGTATTGGGACCAAACATGGACCTGGACTGAGAAACTTAGATAGCTTTGCTTAGCTTAATTTGATTTCTGGAACTGAGGTAACATACTCTTGGTTAAAGTTGGCTATAATTTACTGATTCTAAATATAGGACAGAAATGGGGAGGAAAAGTGGGAATTTTTGTGATTAAATTTTGGTAGTAAATACATGTTTGTTATATAGTGGATCTGTATGCATGGCCCTACTCAGAGGTGCGTGCATCACATTATCAGTGATGCGTGTCACTGGAGACGTGTTTGGAATAGACGCGAGTAGAGATGCACGCGTGTGTGTTAGGGGATAGGGGATGCTCCCTATTATTTTCAATCATTTTTTTGAGCCAGATCAGCCTGCAGAATCCAAACCTCTCTTCAAGAAAATTTCCACTTAAAATCAGCCATATCTTGGCAACAAAAAATATTATAATGTTTTTGGCTGGCCAATTAAGAGTGAATTACCTCCAGTAATTAACTCTTAATTATCAAGCCTATGGATAATCATAAAAACATCTATATTTTTGCCTATCAATGTGTGGACCCACAATGTACAACAACTATGGAGCCAATTACCTAAATCTACGAAAGTGGCTCCAAACTCCTGGCACAAGTTCTCAGTCCACAATATACAACAAATTCCTGGACTTATATAATACTAATTACATAAATGGTCAGTCCAGAAGCATGACTTACATAATATTAATATTTCGTCACATGACCAGTCACAAAAGTACCAGTCGTGGGAATATTATATTTCTTTTATTGTAAAAGCAGTTACAATGGTGACACAATGACTCCACAGCCTTCCAAGGGATTCCAATACCTTCTGAACACCTCCACAAGCTTTATGAAGGAATTGCCTTATCAGGAGATTACATAATTAGCTTAGAAGTAGTATAAAAGAAGCTAGTTTTGTAGTGTAAAATAATAATCATTTTAACCCACATCAATCCACAGGATTAAGCAGGTGCCAGCAGCACTCTCATAAGTAGACTGAAGTCTTCTTAAGTAACTGGTCCGAAGACCAGAAGCTACACTCTACAACGAGTCCGAAGACTTGTTGATTAGGTTTATTCCGAAGAGTAAACCTTAACCTTGCTACCGAAGTGGCAGGCTACCCCTTTAAAGAACTAAATCAGATAAAAATTAGAAAAGTGGAAATAAATCTAAACCAGTCTAGAACTAATAGTTTAACATCCTTAAACTATTAATTCTATACGTAACGAACGAGACACCTGACAAGACCCCCCTTAAATATTCTCTTTGGACAAACGACCCAGATCAGAATCAATAAAGACATTTTGCACGGCTACATGAGATTTCATTAAATCTTTATTGCAATACTCTTGTGATAACATATTACATGAATCTCCCGAGTATAATTTCTTAATTGGGTTCTCTGTAAAAATAGCCCATGCAGGTGTATTTTGTTGTCTTCCTGCATCTTGTCGGAGAACTTGACATGCTTTGGTTCACACCAAAGTTTTGTCACAGCTTCTCGGGTTCCAAAACAGCATGCGTATATATGCAATGTGAATCTGGGATGCACATGTTGCAGCGTGTGAGAGTCAGAGCTGGGGATGCTGAGTGAGGGGAAGTGAGGGAAGATGGTAGGGGATATGAGGGAATATGGTAGGAGATGTGAGGGATGGTCCCCTGGTTTCAACACATACAAGAAAATGAGTCATTTATATACTAATGAAGAACAAGGATCATAGGCCACGAAGGTATGGAAATGTGGAGTATAGATATGTAAACTAATAATGGAAAGATATGGAAGATAAAAAAATATAGAAAATAAGCATACATATTTTACAAATTATACAGAACTTATGACCATTACAAGATTTTGATGAGCATTAATAATCAATGTGTATTTCTATTGGGTTCTAAAATTTTTCTATGTTTTATTATTATTGATCTAACCATTCTGGAATGCATATATGCATGCAATGTGCTATTTCCAGCCTTTCTTAACAATAACAAAGTTATATGACTATGTGTTTCAACACAATACTCAAGATCAACCTGCTCTATTTTAATGATATTTTTTCCATATTTTTCCTGCACAATGCTTGACCTTTAATGCCCTTCTCTCCAAGTGTATATCCAGATGAATTTCTTATAGTTGGGTATGGCAGATAGGGTTTCCTGGGGTTTTCCCACACTATTATATCGGAGAGTCGGTGGGAAAAATAGGATGATAATCTCCCAGATTTTACTACAATTTTATATCTATTTATCACTAGGGAAAGTATTGCCCTATAGTGAATCTACTTGGAGCTCAGTCCTGGGTTTACTCTGCCTAGGTGCCATACTGGGAAACAGGCCTGGGTGCCAAAGTGTCGGTTTATATGTTTGTGGTTCTCCCACAAGATTGATTTAATATATGATGGTAACCCAACTGTGACCTGGCCTTGCTGTACGATGGGTAGCTGGTGTCCTAGTCCCGAATAGGGAAGTATGCACTCGGCCCTTAACCTTTGGTTCAGCGTGAGGCAAGGATATTCAAGTGTAGCCTAATTGCTAGTATGATGGGGGGCAAAGATACAATTATGATTGCTTGTTATTCTACTACAAGTTGCTCGTATCTTATATAAAATATAAAACTTATTTATAAGTGAAAACTTCACGGAGTGAAGTTAGAAGCCGGCCCAATGCGGCCGTATGCATGGTACATCCGCATATATGTGGTGGAAACTATATGGATGAAAACTTCACAGGGGAAGTGATAGGAATAGAATATAATGGACAATAAACTTAATGGAGAACCACATGCCAGTGTATCCCCTTCCTGATGCATCCAGATGAGGTGAGCCGGCCCTTGGAGTAGGTATGGGGCCAGGTAGACAGTGTGGGGTAAAACCTGCTCCTAAAATCATGGGAATATTAAAATATGTTCCTCATGATGTATAGAACTTCGGTGTGAAGTTGTGTCCTGATCTTGCAGTGGTTGGGGGAGATATTGGAGCTTCAGTGTGGGAAATATATATAAAGTGACTCAATAGTCCCTGGTTCTAACATTTCTCATGTGGGTGTATTCTGAGGCATCTAGTTCTTGGGATTGTGAGATGAGCAACACAGGAGATAGGGGAGCAGGAAGGAGGTACAAGAGTATATAGGATTGGGAGCACAGGAAGTGCAAGTATGCAGGTCAGAAGGGCTGGGAAATATGTTTAGATACAGAGAGGCATCAGAATAAACAAAAGTAGTAATAGGACAAATGAAAAACTACATACCATTGTAGTACACACAGGTGTAGAAGCAGGGGATCAAGAGACAGTGGCCTATATGCTAGGCACCTATGGAGAAAGGGAGAATACAAGGGTTGAGAGGATGATCAATGCACCTGGAGTGGGGTCTATGGGGCAGAAATGAGTTAGAATACATATAGGAATAAGGAGACATAACACCCATGTGATGGGAAGCAGAAGAGGCCATATCTGGGGTGCATATGTATATGCAGGTAGCACAGACTCACTGGCAGAAGAATGGGGTGCAACATTGAAATAGGACTTAAGAAAATTATAAGAAGCATGGAGGAAGTTTTCTCGCTTAGTTGGTGATGAGATTATGAGCAAGTTCAGTAGGATTGAAGAATTCTCTAGGCAGCTAATTTATTTATCTCCTCAGTATAGTCAATAACTTAGTGTATATTCGGAAAATATACCTAATTTATTTATCTTACAAAAGAAATAAAAAAGAATTAGCCTTGAGGCTTTGTACATAATACTATACAACTCACCTCCTCAGTATAGTCAATAACTGAGGAGGGAGGCTTTGCGCAGGTTGTGTCTCATCCGCATATACCTTGCAGCCAGCCCTTGACCCTATCGAAGGTTTGAGCCAGGCTGCCGGTTCCAAATCCAGGGAGCCGGCCACGCTAGTCGCGTCGTGCATGGACAAGCGCCCGTAAGTAGCGTACACAGTAGAATACAAATAACTTCCTCAATAATGAGGATAAAAATACAAGAAAAATTAAGAAAAATATAGAGATTAAAAGCGCACTGAATGATACCGAAATCGATTTAATATTACAATATATTGAGGTTGGTCTCTCAGGGGTGAGATGCTAGATTGCACCCAACAGTTGGATCACATGAACAGGGGTGGATGAGAATAGATTGAAACATGGTGACCTACATTGGGTCAGCTGCATGTGGATACCATCTCAGGGTAGTCATGCAGAGACTCACATATTGGATATAGATTCTCTATAAAAAGACAGGTAGTTAGAATATTATAGAATTAGTCTCACACTCAAACATAATCAACAAAGTTTGAAGTCATTCACAATACTATATCAGGCTGAACATCGCTCACATCTCCAGACTGAGTGGAAATATGTTATGTATCGGTAATTCCAATAGTGTGGACAGGAAATTGGCCAAGTCCTGCAGACTGATTGGGGTGGCTAGGCTTCAATGTACTTGTGCATTGTACCCTGTGTAAGGGCAACCTAAGCAGGCGTTCTACCCTAAGGCGGCGCACTGGCGAAGGGGGATCCAAAGATTTAGTATAGTACCTAATACATGGGGGCTAGCCTACCTGGCGAAGGGGGATCCAAAGAGAAAACTCTAGGGAACCCTTCGCCCACTGACTACTGTATATAAGCATTATCTCTATGGCGCTCCGCGCTCTCTCGGGCATCACTCTCCTTGCCGACCGGGAAGTTCCGCCAGGGTCTCGACTCTGGGGGCGGATGACGAAAAGAGGGCCAAGGGGTGCAGCTGGCTCTTCTGGGGGGTACTCGCCAACAGGAGTGATGGTTCGGCGTGCGGTATGTTCGGTACTGCCGTGAGTAGGTCGAACGGTTTTCGGCTGGCGGGTGCGGTATACGGGCGAACTGCCGTCGGTCAGGGTTAGAACACGGGGGTTCCCCTGACATTACCCCCCTTCTAGGATGCGGCGTCCCCGA
>QLPG01006097.1:0-13422 GCA_003314385.1 Gomphus sp. MG54
GAGCGTGAGGGTCGTATAAACCCTGTGGATATGTTCTCATCTAAAAACTCTCGGAGGGATTTCAGTTCACTTTCGGAGAGAGAATAGATCGGACCGAATGGGGGTGATGTGCCTTCCTCCAGTTCGATCTTGAGGTCGTAGGGTCAGTGAGGGGCTAAGGTGTTGGCCTGAGTTTTGCTGAAAACGTCTTTGAACTCGTGGTACTCGCTCAGGACGTTACTCAGGTCTATCGGACCTTCTTTGGAGTCTTGGCGGTCGGAGAGGAAGAGCTGGAAGGTTTGTGTACCTTCCATTATTGATATTTGGGCAAAATCTGCTGCGTTGACTAGAGCAACCTTTGGTGCCACGAGCTGTGGTTTTGGAGGGGACAGAGTTTCAGATGAGCGCGGAGTCGTAGCTGCTGGCTCGGATGGTACCTGGAGATTAGTTGTGGTCGGAGAACCGAACGATATACTGCCCAATACCCAGTCAATCAACGGATTGTAGCGGGTGAGCCAGTTGTGTCCGAGGACTGCTGAGCAACTAGAATCCAATGGAGTTACGTAGAACGTAATGGTGTGTTGTTCCCCTGTTGGGAAGCAAACGTGGAGGTCAATGGCTTTTCGAATTACAGAGTTAGAGGAGCCATCGAAGAGTCGTAGCAGAATTGGAGTGATGTCATAGGTTCGGAGTTGATGCTTTGCAGCGTAGTCGGAGTCCAGGAAGCAGTGAGTTGATCCTGAGTCTATTAGTGTGTCGATATACATGGTTTCAAGGTGGAGACGGATGGTCAAGGAGTTCGAACTGGAAAGAGTGGATGCGTTGAGTCTCATCTCCATTGGTGCATCATTGGGTTCAGCGCAGCCCCTAACTGATGCTGGAGTCGAAGGGCTGCTTAGAGATTTTTTGACTCCAAGGTATCTTCTACTTCGGAGATTGTTGCCTCGGTCGTGCTTTCTACGATAGTAGTCGCATGTCCTTTGGCGGCAGCGGAGGTTGACTTGGGACATTCCTTTGCTACGTGGCCGGTTCTTCCACAGAACAGGCAGAGGTTGTGCTCGAAATGGCATTGTCGTTCTTGAGGCGTGAGTTTGCCATCTTTGCCGAGTTTTGTGCTCATGTCCGCGGTTGGCTTATTCGGGGTCTGGTTGGGGTTTGGAGGTCTGGTACTCGTACTTGCGATCGGAGCTATTGGTGCCCTGTTCCTGTCGTACAGACGTTCAGGGGCTTTGGACGTGGAGGCTTCCCAAGACATTTCAGAGCGTCTTTCCCAGTAATGGGAGTCGATCGACTGAGACAGTCATCGTAGTTGTAGTAGGGAGTTGGGCTTTCCTATGCAGGCGATTTTGTCTTTGATCCTATTGGGTAGGCCGTTGTAGTATTGGTGACAGAGTGCGGAGTCTCCCCACTGAACATGAACGGCGAGCCTGTTGAATTCCACCACGTACTTTGTGATGCGTTGGTTGTCGCGCATTCGGAGGGCTTCGAGGTCCGCTTCGGCCTCTCCTTCTGGATCGTGGGGGCCGAAGTTGGCTTTGAGTTCGGAGACGAATTCCTGATAATCGCAAAGCCAGTAGGGGTCTTCTTCGGAGGAGAGACCGGGTTCGAAGTAGTCCAAGGCAGTGCCAGTTAGATATGATAGTATATAGGTTACTTTGGCACTGTCGGAGTCAAAGGCATCAGGGCAGTCTCGAAAGTTTCAGGTGCACTGCACCAGGAACGGTTGTAATTTCTTGGCATCGGAGCCATCGAAGGGGTCGGGGTCTCGAATCTTGGTCCGAGCTGATGATTTCTTTGAGCCGGACAGATGTTTGGCTAACATGGTGATGGCTTCCGCCAAGTTGGCTTCACCAGGAGCGTCGTCCGAGGGTGGCATTAGGTTGTCTAGGAGGGGGTTTGACGAGTGTTTGGATGGTGGGTCTGGGACTGGTGGGGGGTTTGGTGGCATATGGACGTTGGGTTCTGCAGCAGATAAGTTTGGGGTTAGGGATGCGCGGCATACCGAAGCTTCCATAAGTCTTTGAATGGCTCTGATTTGTTCGCTGCATCTCATAGACGATCAGGAGTGTGAGTTCAAATATACTGTTAGCGTCCGAGTTCGCGTCAGGTCCAAGCTGACATAAGTCGGTCTGAGTCGTGTGTTCGGAGTCGTAAGGACTTGGCTTCAACTTTGATGTTGTGCCCTCCTCGATCGTCAGTCCTTTATTTCGGAGGTTCAGAGAAGATAAGTTTTCGGAGTTCAAGAGTGAGTGGGAATACAAGTCGATATTTGAACTAAGGTATAGTACAGAAGTTCTGGAGGTATTTATACATACGGTCCTTATTGTAACTAATTAGGAATGATCAAGAGAACAATAAGATGAACGAAAACGGAGTACAAGAGAAATATACATTGGTGTTACAATAAGACTATTGTTCGACAAAAAAGGAAGATGTCCAAGGTCCGAGGTTAATGATGCTGGTCGGACTCAGAGGTGGCAATGTAGGTTCGGATTTGGTTTGGAGTAGGTTCTTTCATAGCACCCTATGTCGGATGTCTGGGATGTCGGAGTTATATCGCGGATATAACAGGTAACACATCTCTTTTGTTTCCTGCTAATTGACATATTTTTCATAGCGTAAAATTAAATTGGCCTGGGACAAATTCATCCCGATGGTTCTGGACTTGGTGGAAGGTGTGGATGGGGTGGTGGAGCCCCCAAGTAAAAGGCCGAAATGGGCCTGTACCCAAAGGCCGAGCAGGAAGGCTGTTGAGCCCGAAGTACCACTGGCTGGGGGGTCGGGACGGAAATGGGTGAAGAAGATGGGGAGGTCGGATAGGCTGGAACAGATAGAGTGGAGGCTTGGGGAGATGCATAGGAGGATTCAAAGTATGGGGAACGTAATCTTGGTCCTTCTCGAGGGCAATTCGGGTTATTCAGGAGACCCGAAACTGTGAGAAGAGTTAAGGAGTGCATTGCGAGAGGAGGAGGAGATGGAAGAGAAAGGGAGGAATGAGGAGGAGGAGAGGAATGAGGATGAATATGTGGAGATAGATTAGAGGAATTAATGAATATTGTATTAATTTATTATTATTATTATTTTTAAGGTGGAAGAGTGAAAGCAATTAAGGAAAAAAGTACAACAAGTCAGAAATGCCGAGGTGTTTGGTAGATCGGCTATTTGTTTGATGGGAGAAGAGGGTAACAGATGGACTGGGGCGGAAGGAGGGATTAGAGGTTGAGGGTGGAATGAGGGGATATTTTCTTTCAGGATTAAAGCTGGTCGTAGGGTCGTGAGCGGAGTGTCGGGAGTGTATGGGGGAGTGGCTGGAGAAAGGATTGGGGGAGAAGGGGATGTGATAGGTGACGGAATGGAACAGAGGCAGTGAAGAATGGGGCAGAAGGTGGTGGATGGAACGGAGAGTGAAAGATGGAGGTGGTTTTCGGGAGAAGGATGTCTTTGGGAGGGGAGTTTGAGCAGTTTGAAAGGTTTCTAGCTGGTCGCCACCCCCCCTTTTAGGTAGACATCCCACCGTCTACTAAAGGTGTTGGCCTCTAGCTGAGAAGAATGGAAAAGGGGTCGTAACTGCATGTGACATGCATATACAGAGTGAAGAATGGGGATGGATGGGGACGGATGGGTGAGACCTTGGCCGAACATGCCGAATGACAACATTGACCGAGAGGTCCCTGCCAAAAAGCTTGCCAGCTGTTCTGGTATACAAGCGTGCACAAGGCAGTTGCATTGACTAGGGCTATTGGCAAAACTTCCAGCGACAGAACAGGATCCTGTGTGAGGCTTTTGGAACAGTGGCAAATGCCGCCTGGACTGAGGCCATCGGGATGCACATAAAAGTGTTAGTAGCTTGATGGATTATAGTGGGTGAGCGAGTTGTGCCCGAATATTGCTGACCGACGGATCTAGTACATGACAGACAGATGGGTGGACTGAGGTTGTCCGGACGGAAAATCTAGTAGGTGTATCTGTGCTTTGTTAGCAAGAAATACTAGATCGGGAAAAGGTCATAATCATAAACAAATTTTCGAATGGTCTGTGAGCTGATGCTGATTGATCATGCATGCCAGACAGGTTGCTGAGGGTGGGGCATTGCCTCCTGGTTGGCAAAAAGGGATGGTGTCCAAATCTATACTGATATTGGTTCAGAAATGCTGAGCGTGGATTCGTCTTGTTGGATATATTTCCAAGAATAAGACAATCCGATGAAGCTGTGGACAGATCCTGATTCAAAACAGTTAGAAAGGGTTACTGAGGAACCCGGTTCCGAACAAGAAGATAGAAAGGTCATTAAAAGGGTGTCTTGGAAGACCATATTTGTAAACCGTAAGTGCACAGAAAGTAGTTTGATCTGGGTATACTGTCAAGCGTCGGATACTGACAGACTTCGGTACTGCTGAGGGGTGTTATCGAAAGGTCAGGCAGACTATGGCCAAGTCCTGCAGGCCAAGAGTAGTGGCGTTGGCTTCAACGTACTCGTACGTTGTGCCCTACTTGCCGTGCGTGCCACTGTATTTATAACAGACAGGTACTCGGGGGGATGCTGAGGATGCCAGCCCGAGTCAAGGACTTAACAGAAGAGAAGAAGGTAGAAGGGCCTAAGCCTAGTCGATACCCAGAATGAGGAAGTATGTACATCCATGTCCTACTTATATAGGTTAAGAAGCAACATGTGGAATAAGGAATGTGGGACAACAAGATATGCAGAGCATGTGGTTATTGACCACAATGGATAGAATTAGAATAGGGAATGTAACGCGGGGATAAGATAATAAAAGACAGGATAATAGAATGTGTCCAAAGATAGGACAATAGGAGGTGCCAGACTATAAGACAAGGCTTGTAACCAAGGATAGTACAAGGACAGGAAGTCCCGAGGTGAAACGGACCGAGGGGTGTGGATGGCGGATGTGCTGAGCTGGGACCGGTGCACCAAGTGTTATGCATGTGATGCAGGCACTTGGTTGTGGATATAGGATGCTTGCTCGGTTGGCACTGCTGGCAGATGGGTCTCGGTACATGGACTTGACAGAAGGCCTTCCAGTTGGTGTAGAGTGGCCTGCCTGTTTTTGCTTCATGTGCGAACACTCGGCTGGAGAAGGTCGCTGCTCTCCCCGTCTTCATAAAGGACAGTGCCCAGAGGATCTGAGACTGCTCGTTGGGGAAATTGACAGCACAGATGCCAAGGTACAAGGTGCAAGACTGCATGAACGCACGCCCCTGCGAACAGTCACCATCAAACTTGGAGGGCTTGGTGGGTTCTACCATTCATTTCACGGGCTGCCAAACGCAGGTCTGGAGGCCTGCCACTAGATTCGTCATGGTTGCCTGCAGCGCATTCAGCCTCGTCTCTAGGTCCTGCTTCTCTCTTCTTTCTCTTAGTAACTCCTGTTCTATGCCGGCCAGTTGGTCCAATAACTCCTGGGCCAACAGCAAGTCCATGGAGAATAAGTTTTTTGTAAGTGAACAAGGAGGGGCTGCCACTGTCGCTATTTCCAAAGAAATTCCATTCGGAGTCATACAAAGAGGCAGCCAGTGCTCGAAGGAGAGAGTTTTCTACTGTAAGGGCAACCTAAGCAGGTGTTCTACCCTAGAGCGGTGCACTGGCGAAGGGGGATCCAAAGATTTAGTATGGTACCTAATACATGGGGACTAGCCTACCTGGCAAAGGGGGATCCAAAGAGAAAACTCTAGGGAACCCTTCACCCACTGACTACTGTATATAAGCACCATCGCTACGGTGCTTTGCGCTCTACCAGGCATCACCCTCCATACTGACCGGGAAGTTCCGCCAGGGCCTCGACACTGAGAACAAACAATGAAAGGGGAGCCGAGGGTTATAGTCGACGCTTCTGGAGGGTACTCACCAACAGGGATGATGGTTCAGTGTACGGTGCATTCGGTACTGCTGTGAGTGGGTCGAACGGATCTCGGTCGGCGGGTGTGGAATACGGATGGGTCGACGTTGGTTGGGATTCATGAGCGGAGGTTCCCCTGACAGTCACTATACTCTAACCATTGATTTGACCTGCTAGATAAAGACCCTAAAAAGTGACTTTAAGCCAAATGCTTGATTTATGTCAATGGTGATTGACTTACTTGTATGGGTTTAGTCTCTAAAGTAGCTGATCAAAGATGTCAATGATATAATATAAGTATTATTCCTGGTCCTTACTGTTCAATTATTGTGGGTCTACAAAATCATATTCCACACCATATGCATGTCTCACCATCTTCATGTTCTCTAATCCAGGGACAGTTCGTAACATGTTCAATTGGGCATCCTTGGGAATAGAGCAGGACAATCCATTAGGATATATCACATCTAAGCCACTTGGATGAAAAACCAGGAGATAGTAGCAGAGAATGATATGAACCTGAATCATAACCTTCTGGTTCCAACCACACAGGGTGGCTGCTCTTTCTGGCAAAGCATGTTATTTTTGCCTCAAGGGATGGACAATAACATGGGCCTTGATTGAGGTGCTGTGGAATCAATGTGATTCTCAAAATTGTCAAGGGATATACCTTTTTTGGTTTCTTGGATGTGTACACTACGATTCATATTATCACGAATGATTTGGTGAGTTGCCAAAGTTGTGCCAGTGGAATAACATGCAAGTTGATTATCCTAATAAATAATATATTATATCAGATATACAGTGACTCACAAAACTGAGTCAATGTTTGGTGATTTTGGACTATTCATTGAATAGCTTTGAATGTAAAACATATATGAAAAAGGTGTTGGTGCATCAAAGAAAGAATCTGATGAGGGCTATGCAACCATTAAAATTTTATGTAATTCCGATCAGGGGTGATGAAGATATGGGCAATTCAAATCAAGGGCCCATTGACTCAGTTTTGTGAGAGGGTATCAGAGAAATAGTAAGTTGCAATTCTAGTACTTGGTATTGCCCCCCTTTGCCTTAATTACTGCCTCAAGTCTTCTAGGCATACTCTCTATCAAATTCTGACACACCTCTGGTGGTATATTATTCCATACTTCCTCTACTCTCTCCCAAATTTGCCAAACTCCTTTGGGTGGTGTTGGATACTCCTTAAGCCTGTTTTTAGCATGATCCCAGAGGTGCTCAATAGGATTCAGGTCTAAAGGCTGTGCAGGCCAGTCAAGGAGAGTGATATTGTTGTTTTCCATCCAGTTCTTGGCCTTCTTTGACTTGTGCTTTGGATCATTGTCCTGTTGAAAATTACCTTTTTCTCAGGAATTCCACCTTCCTCCAGGCTGGGCAGGAGGTGGTCCTCCAAAATGGACACAAACTGATCAACATCCATCTTCCCCTCAATCTCTGCAAGCTGGCCAATACCATTCCATAATGTTTCCCCTTCCAAACTTGACTGTCCCCTGCACAACACATATGTTGAAGCCAAGTCCCTTCGACTTAGAACACTTAAATGACTAGTCATTTCTACCTAATATCGATCACCCCTAAGTCTCCAGCACTTCCTGTCCACTTCTATCCTTCCATCTGTGAATCCATGTCAAGAACCATACGCCAGCATACCCAACCATTCATTTCCGCCCACTCTGCCCTTGCTCACCTATTCAACTATACACCCTCAGCCTATAGACTATATGCACCTCTTGTATCTGTCTTGGCATCACATGCTCCTGTCAATTCGTTCATTCCATTTACATCACACTCCATATGCTTGCTATTCCATTCCATCTTCATTTATGTTTAATATCCTTTCATTTATGTTCTGCTCCACTTTCATTTATTCACAATTTGTTATAGCCCATGCCTTAAACAACCCACACTAACCCCCACAACCACACCCCCCTATTCCGAGACCTTTCCGACCGAAAGGACAAAGGATTGTTTTCCGTAATCTCTGTCCCCAACAAAGCCCGATCGAGAATCCGACTTCCCACTTCTGTTCCTGTCATGACTGAGACACTATCTCCGAGTCCGTCTCCGACCGGACTCAATACTTTGATAACCGACGCGCAGGACCATTGCGTACCTCACTCCCTTATTCTCTCTTTTATATTGACCCCTTGTACTCCCTTTTCCCTTGTTTTATGACCAGCAAAAAATAGTACAAGGATAGTCGCATGTATATAGTCTCCCAGTCGACTAGACTGTTCGCCAGTACGAATATCATCTTAGTCCACCTAGTTCCCGACTCACTCCGGTGAATTTCCGTCTCCTTTCCAAAATTAGGGACAGACGATCGAGGAGGGCGCAACACACAAGTTGAAGCCAAGTCCCTTCGACCTCGAACATCTCAGTGACCAGATTGAACCATTCCGCGACCTACCCTGAATCCCCGGCGCCTCCGTCCCCACCCATAGTCCGTCCGATTCTGCCTTCGGCCTTCGGCCCTGTTATGGGCCCTCGCACTACCCTGGAAAGCCCCTTCGGAAGTACTAGCTAAGCGCCTGACACGCGGACTTAACACAATTCCACTTAGTCTCTTATATCCAATTTGCTATTATGTTCCTGAGGGTAACTCCATTGGGAATTGGAGTGACATGTCACTCCCCAATGTCATGGAGGAGATCATTATTTGGGGTGTAGTATTTCCATTCTCACCTTTCACAATCCTTGGCTTTCTCATTCTATTATAGGAATCTAATCAACTCCTAGTAGATGTGAAAGTAGTATAAAGCTCTTGTACTTCAGTAGTTCAGTCTTCAGTCAGATAATCAACCTTGATTCTCTACTAGCTAATTCTCTGTCTCACCTTTCCGAAATTAGGGCCAGTGCGATCCAGTGGGTGCAACATATAAGTTGAAGCCATACCCTGCCCTGAACCTCACCATTGTTTCATCTTTGGGAGATTTTACATTTAATTATGATTATGTCATTCCTTCACATCATAACAATCTAACCCCTATTAGTTGAAATATACGCTGAGTTGGAGCCTCTATTGATTGAGGGATGGATGTGGTTTTGGAAGTAGTGTATATCTTCATATCTACTCAGTTTTATATACAAATGAGTCATAGTATGATAAAATAATCCTTCCTGATGCAGTGCCAGTGTTCTCGATCTGGATGCAGGGTCGCTGCCCTATTTTATGATTCCCCTTCCACGTCATCGGCCGCACAATCCATTGAATTGTGCTATGCTCCAAAATCTTCATCCTCGACAGTGAGTGCCTACACCTAGATCCTGTCCTGATCGGAAGCCTTTCTATCTTTCGTCATCCTCTCCTCGAATACCACATATATGCATCCCGGGATGGTCATATGTCATTCTTTATTGCATAAGTCCGTTCCTTCATTCATTGCAATCTCTTCTTTACTAATTCTGCCCCTTTCCCTTCGTATCTTGCCCCACTCCTTCCACCTCTCATCACAACAACCCCGACTTCCTTCATCCCTGGAACCTCAACCCCCTTCGTGGAATCCTTCAGAAACCTCTGGAAACCCTCCCAGAAGTAATTGATCTAGCACCTGACATGCAGCCTTAACACCACCAAGATTCCTAACAAAGTATTTTTTTCCATAAATCCCTTCCACTTACAGTGACTCACAAAACTGAGTCAATGTTTGGTGCTTTTGGACTATTCATTGAATAGCTTTGAATGTAAAACATATATGAAAAAAGTGTTGGTGCATTAAAGAACAAATCTGATCAGGGCTATGCAACCATTGAAAATTATATAATTCCAATCAGGGGTGATGAAGATATGGGCAATTCAAATCAAGGGCCCATTGATTCAGTTTTGTGAGATGGTATCAGAAAAATCAGAATATGATGCTCCATCTATTATATAACATGCAACCCTTGATAGATGGTTACTATAATAACCTTATCTTCATGAGAACTCAAATTAAGGTATTTAATCCCCTCCAACATGTCCAGAACTTCACTACACTCCAATGCACCCCACTTCCTCTCCTCAAAAAGAAACCATCCTCTCCTTGGCCTTTCATGGTCATTCTACTTACACTATTGCCTCAAGACTTGGCCTCAGCCAGTCCACAGTATCCAGGACTCTCAGAACTCTCCATCCCAACCAGCCCTGCTCCTCTGGAGGTCATCCCCCCAAGCTTTCCTCTTGTTAAATCCGCATGTCAGGCGCTTAGCTAGATACTTCCGGAAGGGTTTCCAGAGGTTCCGAGTAATTTCCAAGAAGGGGTTCATACTCTGGAGGCAGAGAGACTAGGGGTCACGGGTTCACAGATAGAAATGGAAAAGGTGGAAAGACGGGAAGCATCAGCGGCTTAGGACTGTTCGTGATATTAGGTCGTTCGACTAGTTGTTTGAGTTGTTTGAGGTCGCAGGGACTTGGCTTCAACTTATGTGTTGCACCCTCCTCGATCGTCTGTCCCTAATTTTGGAAAGTCAGAAAGTTTACCAGAACTGAATCAGAAACTATGATGCAGAATTAAGTTGATATTTGTACTGGTAAATAGTTGACTGGTGTCTTATATATATGTATCTAGTCCTTGTACTAACTTTTGCCAAGTAAAGACAAGGGGAGGAAAGAGTACAAGGGGCTAATAGAGAATGAAGAACAAGGGAGTGAGGTACGTGATGATCCTGCATGTCATTTATCAAAAGAGCAGAACCTAGGTCTCAGGATCACGGAGGTTCAGGATTGCAGAACTTCAGGTTGATACAACGGATTTCATGAAAAGCAATTGTTCAGGCTTTGAATGGTCAGAAAGGTCCCAGAAACGGTGTGGGTGGTTGTGGGGATTAATGTGGGTTTATTGGAGGCATGGGCCATAACACCTCTAGAGATCAACATGCTATTTTATTACAAATTACTACTGGCAGAGCTGCCAATGCTACTCAGGTCACCAAACACATCAATACAATTATCCCCCACCCAGTCTCCTCAGAAACAGTCAGAAGAGTTCTCAGGAAACATTCATTCAAGGCTGTGGTGAAGAAGAAAAGGCCCTTCCTCAGTGTAAGGCATAGACAGCTGAGGTTGGCCTTTGCTTTGAAGCATAGAGAATGGAATGTAGTGGACTAGAAGAGGGTCATTTGGTCAGATGAGACCAAAATCAACAGGTTTGGGTCAGATGGGAGGCAGTGGGTCTGTAAACAGAAGGGGAGGGGTTGATTGAGAGAGAGGCTCTCCTCGATGATCTGTCCCTAATTTCGGAAAGTTGGAAAGTTTACTGGAACTGAATCAGAACTTAGGATGCAGATTAAGTCAATATTTATAGTGGCAAATAGTCTAGTCAACTGGGGGGTTATATACATGTAGCTACTTCCTTGTACTATCTATTGCCAACTAAAAGACAAGGGGAAGGGAGGAGTACAAGGGGCCTATAGAAAACGAGAACAAGGGAGTGAGGTATGCGGTGATCCTGCACATTACTTATCGAAGGAGTGAAATCTAGGTTGCAGACTCAGGGGTTCGGGATTGCAGAACTTTGGAATGCTGTAATGGGACTGTGGAAGTCAATCATTCTAGATTTTTATAGTTAGAAAAGTCCCAGAAAGGGTGCAGGTGGTTGTGGGGACTATGTGGGTTTGTTAGGAGCATGGGCTATAACAGGTGGTCAACAAACTGAATGGCTGTGGATTCATGTCTCCATCCTGCTTTTCAAGACCTATAAAATTCATAGTACTGCCATCAAGGCATGCTGGTGTGCCTGTCTGAAGTCTTCCCAGTTTGAAATTATAAGTATGAAGAGTATGAGAAGACCTAAGATGACATGATTGGGAGGTTGGCATATAGAAATTGAAAAACTCTTACCCATTAAGGAAGATGCAGGATCATCGAGCCTTCCTACAGGGAAGCATCTTTCCCCTTCATACTAATCAAGACTTCTGAAGATATGGAAGAAGAAAAAAGGAAGTAGCCACAAATGTGAATCTCTCCAGATAAGAAGGTTCCTGTACAGATCACAACACTGGAACATGAGATAATTTGACTTGTCTCTGGAAAAGAGCAACAAAATTGTCAATGTACATTTTCTTTATTGAGAATCATAAACAGATTTACCTAATTTTACTCCTGTTGTATGCATTCACATATGACATGCATGCCCCACACATGCACATGTAGGTGTCATATCCATTCATGTATGACATACACATAGGTGTTGTATGCATTCATATATGACATGCATGTGTACGTGAGATGTCATATGCAGTTGCATATAGCCCACACACCTACTAACATCATTGATCCTCACATCATCAATGGCAGTGACATTTTCCCCTTTGAGGGTTTTCACCTCCCCAGTAAAACCCTTATCATGACCATTGGGACAATTATAATATTATCTCCCCTCCAGATCGAAAGTGGCAATCTCATATGGTGAAGGTGAAGGAAATATATGGGTAGACCTGTGTTACATACCATTGCAATGGTTGATGAATATATGTAACAAGTTGCTGTTTAAATAGTGCCTATGGACTAATGCCAGATAACCTGGCATAGTGGCCTTTTGGCCCAGTTGGAAGAGCACATTACTGTGGGAATTTGTTGCTTTTCACAGTATGCCAGGTTAACCAAAGGTCAGCAGTTCAAATTCCTATGTGTGCAATAATTTAGAGGGTTGTTGCAATCACTTGGACCCCAGGAACCCTGGCTTACATAATGGTCCATGACATCATGGGGGTCTGCTATGTCAAAAAGTAATTAGAGTGCTTGGGGGGGGCCACAGACACGCCTGGGAAACCTGTTAAGATATCATCACTGTGGCACCTTGAGGGCTTGGTATCCAAGGAGAAGGTACTGTTACATACCATTGCAATGGTTGGTAAATACATGTAACAAGTTGCTGTTAAATAGTGCCTGTTGGAATATGAGATAAGTCCCTACTCATGTTATGCCATTGTTCATTCATGTCATTGTTCATTCTCCATTGTTCATTCACTGCCATTGTACTATTCATTATTGTTCATGCCTATTGTCTAGCTACAGTATATAAACACCAGTAGCTAGCTAGTGATCTCCTCAGTCGTGTTATCACTTACTCGACTGAGGTGAGACACTCATTATGTTTTTCCCTTGACATAAGCTCATGTACCATTTCCTACATAGACCTTTGTCTAGGTATTAATATCAGTCGCGTTATCACTTACTCGACTGAGACCTTTGTCTAGATTCAAATAGGTTATGGGCTTCCCGTCCACGCTTTGAAACAAAAATATTCATATAGCGCAAAAAAAAGAATATCAAATTAGACCACTGCTATGACAGAAATCAAACTCAAGACTGTTGGGATACTTACTGCTGATGGATGGACATTATGGTCCAGAAAGTGCCGGTCTGTCCTACGAGGCTATGGCCTATGGACATATATTGAGGGACCCAACAGCAAGGCTCCAACAGATCCTACAAAAACCGACGAATGGATTCGAACCAATGATCGTATTGTTGGTGTCCTTTGTCAGATTGTGGATAACTCATTATCGCAAGAAATTGAAATGTTAACCACTTGTTAAGTCCGCGTGTCAGGCGCTTAGCTAGCACTTCCGAAGGGGTCTTCCGGGCTAA
>QLPG01006100.1:0-10669 GCA_003314385.1 Gomphus sp. MG54
TACTCGTGCATTGCACCCTACTTTCTGTGCATGCCACCAATTTGGAACAGAGGAGATACTCGGAGAGTGCCGAAGGTGCCAGCCCAAGTAGAGGACTTTACAGAGGAGAAGGAAGGTAAGGGGCCTAAGCCTAGTCAATACCCAGAATGAGGAAGTATGTACATGCCATGTCCTACTTATATAGGTTAAGAAGCGACATGTGGAATAAGGAATGTGGGTGTCAAGTCCACGATACCGAGCTCCAGTTCACTCGGTAATACTGACCAACTGACCCTTACCCACATCATTCCTCACTACCACACGTTCTTGGTTCGGTACATCCTGTTCATTGTCAACCTCTGACCCCCTACCAGCCATGGATGTGCTATCCTCCCTGTGTGTTAAACCGGCATGTTAGGTGCTTAGCTAGATACTTCTGGAAGGGTTTCTGGAGGCTTCCAAATAGTTTCCGAGGGGGGGTTTGGTACTCCGAAGGTGGAAGGACTAGAGGTCATGGGTTCATGGATGGAAAATAGAAAGGGTGGAAAGATGGGAAGTGACAGGGGCTTGGGACTGTTCGTGGTATTAGGTTGTATGACTAGTCATTTGAGTTGTTTGAGGTCACAGGGACTTGGCTTCAACTTATGTGTTGCACCCTCCTTGATCGTCTGTCCCTAATTTTGGAAAGTCGGAAAGTTTACCGGAACTGAATTGGAAACTACGATGCAGAATTAAGTCGATATTTGTACTGGTGAATAGCCCAGTCGACTGGTGGCTTATATACATGTAACTAATCCTTATACTAACTTTTGCCGAGTAAAGACATGGGGGAGAAAAGAGTACAAGGGGCTAATAGAGAATGAAGAACAAGGGAGTGAGGTATGCAATGGTCCTGCATGTCGTTCATCAAAAGAGTGGAACCTAGGTCTCAGAATTGTGGAGGTTCGGGATTTCGGAACTTCGGGTTGATGCAACGTATTTTCAGAAAGCAATTGTTTCAGGGTTTAAATGGTCAGAAAGTCCCGGAAACAGTGCAGGTAGTTGTGGGGATTAATGTGGGTATATTGAGGGTATGGGCCATACATAACATAGAAGAGATACTCAGGAGAGTGCTGTTAAGTCCGCATGTCAGGTGCTTAGCTAGTACTTCCGAAGGGGCTTTCCGGGGTAGTGCGAGGGTCCGTAATGGGGCCGAAGGTCGAGAACGGGATCGGACGGACTACGGATGGGGAACGGAGGCGCCGGAGATTCAGGGTAGGTCGCGGAATGGTTCAATCCGGTCGCTGAGAGGTTCGAGGTCGAAGGGACTTGGCTTCAACTTATGTGTTGCGCCCTCCTCGATCGTCTGTCCCTAATTTCGGAGAGGAGACGGGAATTCACCGGAGTGAGCCGGAACTAGGTGGACTAAGATGATATTCGTACTGGCGAACAGTCTAGTCGACTGGGAGACTATATATATGCGACTGTCTTTGTACTATCTTTTGCCGGTAATAAAACAAGGGAAAAGGAAGTACAAGGGGGTCAATATAAAAGAGAGAACAAGGGAGCGAGGTACGCGATAGTCCTGCGCGTCGGTTATCAAAGTATTGAGTCTCAGTCGGGGACGGACTCGGAGGTGGTGTCTCGGTTGCGACGGAATCAGAAGCGGACAGTGGACTCTGGGTCGGACTTGTCGGGAACGGAGATTACGGAAACGATCCTTCGTCCTTTCGGTTGGAAAGGTCTCGGAATAGGGAGGGGTGGTTGTGGGGGTTGTTGAAGGTATGGGCTATAACAAGTGCCAAGGATGTCAGTCCAAGTAAGGGACTTCAGATGGGAGAAGGGAAGATAAGAAGGTATATGCCAAGTTGATATTCAGAACAAGGGGAAAATATCTATATCCATATACTACTTATATAGGTTAGATGAGTTGGGCCAAGTACAGAAGTTCGTTCTACAAAGGAAGATAAAACCTTTTAGCTTTTTTGGGTCGGTCCTATCAAAGGGTTCTGGCTCATGAATTCTAGCAGCTTGACTGTCCTGTTGATGATTCCAGGCAGTTCTGCTGAGTTTGAGGATGGCATTTAAAAGGTTATTGTTGTTGGCTGGGTTTATGGAGGCCCTGGCCCTAGGAGCTGGCCTGGCTTGCAGAGCCTGCCTGGCTAGCTGAGGGGATATGGCTGCAGGTTAAGGGGGTACAGCCACAGGCTGAAGTGGTGCAGCCATGGGTTGAGGCACAGCTATAGGGGTGCAAGGGGGTTCAGGGATGTCTGTCTGACGATCTTGTTGGGGCTGTCCCTCAGTCTTGGTATCTCCTTGATAATATACTGAGCCAAGTTCATCCTCTACCAAATAAAGTTCCTAATTGCCATTATCATCGTCTATGTATTCAATGTCATCATTGACTACCTCTTCAATGCATGACTCTTGCTTAAAGGGGGAGGCAAGATGCTGTAGTTTAATTGCTGGCGAGGTGTAACTGATAAGGAGGGGTGGGGTGCCAGAGGCATCACATGCCCTCCATTGTCTGACTGTAGGGATGAGCTGATTGTCTTTGGCACAGGCTGATGATCTAGTTTGTGGGGGCATAATTGTAAGAAGTAAAGGGCACAGAAGCAGTGTGACTCTGAATTGTCAAGTACACATACCAAGTGTCTGGTAATTCAGCAGTACCGACCAGACAGCCAGACTACATCCACATACAAGTGCCCATGCCATGTTAAATCCGCATGTCGGCGCTTAGCTAGAGGCTTCTGGAGGGGTTTCCAGAGGGTTCCAAATGATTTCTGAAGGGGGGTTCATACTCTGGGGACAGAAGGACTAAGGGTCACGGACTTGGGATCGGAATCAGAATGAGGACAGAAAGTCGGGAAGTGCCAGGGGTCTTGGAACTGTTCATGGTATAGGGTGGTATGAGTGGTTCAAGGTTGCAGGGACTTGGCTTCAACTTATGTGTTGTGCCCTCCTTGATTGTCTGTCCCTAATTTCGGAAAGTTGGAAAGTTTACTGGAACTTAATCGGAAACTACAACGCAGAATTAAGTCAATATTCATACTGGCAAATAGTCCAGTCAACTGGTGAATTATATACATGTATCTAGTTCTTGTACTATCTTTTACTGAGTAAAGACAAGGGGGGAAGAGAGTACAAGGGGCAATATAAAATGAAGAACAAAGGAGTGAGGTACGCGATGATCCTGCGCATTGTCTATCAAAGGAGCAGAACCTTGACTTTGGAATCTTCGGAGATTTGGAAACACTGAACCTTGGAGTGATGCATTGGAAATCCGGAAATCGGTTATTCAGACTTTGAGCGATTGGAAAGGTCCCGGAAACAGTATGGGTGGCTGTGGGTTTTAATGTGGGTTTATTTGGCAGCATGGGCCATAACAGTATCCCTCCACTAGGACTGAGCCCTCGAGGTCCTAAGCTTAATCTTGCTATGAATTGAGTGGAGAAGAGCATGGGACTATTTTTAGGTGTATTGGGACAGGACGTAATGGGTGTTTTTTCCGAGTGCCTGTCCGATGCATATATAAGGAGGCCTATCTCCTCTCCCTGAGTTCCTTTCCTGCCCCTACCCATGTCCGGATTCGAACAGGATATCAAAGCGGAGGTTTTGGAGCAGGTGCATGCTTTCAAGGCCAAGTGTGCAAAAGAGATTTGCTTGATGAGGGTGGAGGGGGCATGGAAATTGGAAGTTGCCCAGGATATCAGAAAAGGTCTGAGGGGCAAAGTCCAAAGGCTGGGGGAGAAACCAAAGGGGGCAGATCAGAGGGGAAGGGGGGAGAGGAAGGAAAGAGCCTTGGAGCGTGATGTTTGGGCTTGTCAAGCTTTGGTTACTGACGGACTTTGGTACTGCCGAGGGGTGTTGTCAAAAAGGTTAGGCAGACTATGGCCAAGTCCTGCAGGCCAAGAGTAGTGGCGTTGGCTTCAACGTACTCGTGTGTTGCACTCTACTTGCCGTGCATGCCACTGGATTTGTAACAGACAGATACTTGGGGGGATGCTGATGATGCCAGCCTGAGTCAAGGACTTTACAGAGGAGAAGAAGGTAGAAGGGCCTAAGCCTAGTTGATACCCAGGATAAGGAAATATGTACATGCATGTCCTACTTATATAGGTTAAGAAGCGACATGTGGAATAAGGAATGTGGGACAACAAGGTATGCAGAGCATGTGGTTATTGCCCACAACGAATCAAATTAGAACAAGGAATGCAAAACGGGGATAGAACAATAAAAGACATGATAATAGAATCATGGCTCAAGATGGGACAATAGGGAGTGGCCGAGTATAAAACAATAGAGTCGTGTCCGAGGATAATATAAAGACAGGAAGTCTCGAAGTGAAACGGATCGAGGAATGGGCAAATGGTGTGGCGGAACATGCTGAGCCTAGAACGGCGTACCAAGTGATGTGCATGCAACGTGGACACTTGTACATGGACATAGAATGGCTGCTCGGTCGGCACTGCTGAATAACTGGGACCTCGGTATGTGTACTTGACAGGGCTCTAGAGTCCGCTCTTTTGGCCAGTCAGGCGGACAAGGAGCCAGAGGATTTACCCTCCTGGGGGGGTTTTGCTGGGCCATTGGGATCTGAAGATAGAGGTGTTCTGCATCAGGACACCGAGTCTGAGGAATCTTCGGACAGTGGTGACCCTTTGGACGCAGAGTCTTTCTACTTGTCCTCTGGGGGCAATCCAGTGGGTGAGGAGGACATTTATCTCATGCCCTCAGTCGGGGTGAGCACCGTTGCTCGGAATGCGGAGAGGACGTGTCAGGGATGTCTTGAGAAGGACACTTGAATTTTGGGGGTGCAAAAGGCCTTCGAGAATCAGATTGCTCAGGATGCACGGGTGGCCGGGAAGGAGGTGGGTCTTGGACCCTTCAAATCCACTTGGCGGTCATTGATTGAACATTGGCCTGACCTTTACCAGATCATCAGTCTGGTGGTTCCTCCTATGCTGAGGTTGGAACCTTGTGACAGGTGTCGCAAATGTGAAGATCCATGTACATGGACCACGTTGGCCAAAACCTGCGTTCCCTGTCGGAAGAGCTGGGTGAAGTGCATGGTCAGTGGTATGTCAGTTGTTAAGGGGTCAACCATGAGAAAGAGGAGGTGGGAGGAGATGGAGGTCCCCGAGGTGCCCTCTTCGAAAAAAATGAAGGTCGAGGTACTGGTCTCTCCCCTTCTGAAAAGCGGGGGTGACCCAAGTGGCGACCTCCTGAGGGAAATCAGGGATGGCATGTTTGCCCTCATCGTTGCCCTAAACAGGATAGCGGATGCTTCTGAGATAGAGAATGCCATCAAGATGGATGGCCAGAATCATTCGACAGGTGTGTAGGGACATGGAGGTCCCTCCTGGACTCGTCGGGTGGTGGTGGGTCGGTTGATTCTGACATGTGGTGTGGGGAAGACTGCTTCCAAGAGGAAAAGGACTTCCAGGGGAGTGGGCTCCACATATGGTGCAGGGGATGTGATGCTCAGAGCAGGGCGGTCTACTGAGTAGGCGGTCCTGGTGTGTGATGTGGAGGACTTGGCACTTGTGATGGGGCGACCTACTGAAGATGTGGTTCCAGGGGCTGTGGCACTGGCAATGGGGTTGCTTCCTGAAGTGGTGGCTCTGGAGGTTGTGGCATTGATGGTGGGGCTGGTTCCTGAAGTGGTAGTCCCAGTGTTGGAGTCGAGTGGTAGGGGGGGGGGGGCAGGCAAGGGATTGATTACTTCTGACACCCTGATCCCTCTGATCCCAACAAGGTATATGCCTTGTTTTATGGCAAATGACTGATGATGTGTATTGATAGTTCTGCAAGGGAGGGGTCGTGGTTTGCGTGGCATTCATGGTAGTTGTGCTGATCGTGTTTTTGTGGTGTTCATTCACTGGATTGTTGCTTGGACATCGGCACTGTCATTGGGATTCGGAGAATGTCCTGCAATTTGGTTGAATCGTGTTGATTAGATTAGTTTGTTTTAATATTCTAACAAGAAGGGTTCTAGTTCTAAGAAAATCTACATGGTACTGTTAGTCTAAGGGATAGTATGGGATTCTGCAGTGTTTAGGGTTTTTCCTGAGCGGAGTTTTTTGGAGGGTCAGATTGAGTGCTGAGTGAAGACTGCTGGCTCCATATTGCCAAGAATCAGTTAGGATAATCTAAACGAGTAGTACTCAATGCCCTGTCAATCAACAGATCGTAGTGGGTGAGTGTATGGTCCTTGCAACTAAAATTCTGATGGGGTTCAGAGGGTCAGATTCAGAGGGTCAGAGTTCAGAGGGTCAGAGTCGCAGTGTTTCTGCAGAAATGGGTCAAAATCTTTCAACGATTGGTCATGGGGGGTCATATTCCTGAAATGGTTGGATGCGTTGTTGTGTTTTTCATCCTTAGGCATAGTTGGTGTTCAACGCGAACAACTGGTGCCAGAGTCAGGTGCCTAGCTTCTTATTCCTCAGTTTCTGAAGCATCCGATATCTCAGACTCTTCTTCAACCTCTTCCATCATGGAGGCTGCATGCCCTTTAGTGACTGTGGTGGTGGATCTTGGGCATTCCTTGGCTGAGTGGCCCGATCTGCCACAGAAGAGGCAGAGGTTTTGTTTGAAGTGGCGTTGCCATTCTTGCAGTGTAAGTTTTCTGTCTTTTCTGATTTTGGATGAAAGATCCATGGTAGTCCTGCTGCCACTGGATGGGGTTGTGGGTTGGCCTACATTGGCCGTCTTATTGCCTGTGTTAGGGGCCAAATACATGGTCATGGGGGTCCTTCCTCTGTCATAGGGGTGGTCAAAGTTCTAGGTGGAGGGAGGCTCTCTGGCGATTTCCGATTGTCGCTCCTAGTAGCAGGCGTCGATGAATTGGGACAGGAGATGGAGTTGGAGCAGGGAATGGGGCTTTCCTACTCTAGAGACCTCATCCTTGATCCTGCTGGGGAGTCTGTTGTAGAACTGGCAACGAAGTGCAGTGTCGTCCTAGTAGACGTGGGTGGCTAGTCGACTAAATTTGACTACATATTTCATGATGCGCTGACTATCGTGCATGCAGAGGGTCTCGAGGTTTGCTTTGGCCTCTCCTTCTGGGTCATAGGGGCTGAAGTTGGTTTTGAGTTCATTTACGAACTCCTCATAGTCATGGAGCCAGTCTGGCTCATCAGGGGCAGAGAGGGCTGGTTCAAACCAGTCCAGGGTAGTACCGGTCAGGTACAATAGTATGTAGGTTACCTTGGCACTTTTGGTGTCGAAAGCATCAGGGCGGTCATGGAAGTTCAGTCTACATTGGACTAGGAAGGCTTGTAGTTTCCTTGAATCAGATCCATCAAAGGTATCTGGATCCCGGACCTTGGCGGCGCAGGGGGCTGATCTTCTGAGGCTGGCTAAGTTGCTTGCCAGCATAACGAGGGCCTGAGTGAGATCAGGCACAATGTTGGGTCCTAAGGTGGGGTCCCCTCCTGGGTGTGCAGGAGGCAGCAGTGCTGCGGCGGGTGGTACAACATAGGGTTGGGTGACGGGGGGTGGTGCAGCGAGCGGAGGTACGATGGGTGGTGCAACAAGCAGTGGTGCTACGGGCGGTGGTACCATGGGCGGAGGAGCAAAGGGTAGTGGTACGTAGGGGGGAGATGTGAACAGGGAGAGTGCCAATGAGTCTGATGGTGCTGCTGTAGATGGTCCCAAGCTGGATTGCATCTCCAATGGCGACGATTGTTGAGTCACTGGGGGGTGGTTCATGAGGAATGGGTTGGTCAAATTCGAATGCAGGTGTTGATCTGCATCCAAGAATCTGGAGTTGGAAGAAGGCTCCGGAGGATGTGCTGGGGTTTAAGGTGTCTGGAAACTTGGTCCGGGGACAGGCAGTTCTCGGGAGATGGATGCATGGTGGGCAGATGCCTGGGTGATTGTTTGCATGGCTTGTGAATGCGTGATAGGTCTCATGCTTAATGATGATCAGGAGTGTGAGTATGAATATACTGTTAAATCTGTGTATCGGCACTTAGCTAGAGGCTTCTGGGGGGGTTTCTGGAGGGTTCCAAATGATTTCCGAAGGGGGGTTTGTACTCCGGGGACAGAGGGACTAAGGGTCGCGGACTTGGGATTGGAATCAGAATGAGGACAGAAAGTCGGGAAGTGCCAGGGGTCTTGGAACTGTTCATGGTATAGGGTGGTACGAGTGGTTCGAGGTTGCAGGGACTTGGCTTCAACTTATGTGTTGTGCCCTCCTCGATTGTCTGTCCCTAATTTTGGAAAGTCAGAAAGTTTACCGGAACTTAATCAGAAACTATGGCGCAGAATTAAGTCGATATTTGTACTGGCAAATAGTCCAGTTGACTGGTGACTTATATACATGTATCTAGTTCTTGTACTATCTTTTACCGAGTAAAGACAAGGGGGGAAGAGTGTACAAGGGGCAATATAAAACGAAGAACAAAGGAGTGAGGTATGTGATGATCCTGCGCATCATCTATCAAATTGACTTCGGAATCTTTGGAGATTCAGAAACACGGAACCTCGGAGTGATGCATCAGAAATCCAGAAATTGGTTATTCAGACTTTGAGTGATCAGAAAGGTCCCAGAAACGGTGCGGGTGGCTGTGGGTTTTAATGTGGGTTTATTTGGCGGCATGGGCCATAACATGCCACATGCAAGTCACTTGGTACACTGGTCTTGGCTCAGCACATCCATCATCCACATTCCTTGTCCCTATCCCTCATCACTCTGCCCCATTTACCATCCATTAATTCTAACCTGTTCACTCCTTATTCCTTGACCCGCCTTACCTCAGGACATCCTGACCTTGTGTTATCCTCGGCCACAACCCTATTGTTTTATAGTCAGGCACTCCCTATTGTTCTATCCTTGGCCACATTCCTATTATTCTATTTTTATTATTCTATCCCTGTTTACATTCCTTCATTCTAATTTTACTTGTTGTAGACAATATCCCCACATGCTCTGCATACCTTATTGTCCCACTGTTATGACTGGGTAAAGCCAAGGAGTTGGTCAAGTCCTGCAGACTGTTAGGGGTGGCTAGGCTTCAATGTGCTTAGGGAATGGCATGGGTCACCCATGGGTCAAATGTGGGTGACCCGCACCCGACCCATGGGAAACCCGAACCCGTCAACCCATGGGTTTTTTCCCACAGGTCGACGGGTCTCGGGTGCACACCACACCCACACGCAATATGTCGCGTACGTGGTGGCGCGTGTGCGGCGGCGCGTACGTCGCGTTCATCATGGCACATGCGCATACGTCGCGTACGTGGCGGCACGTGTGCATACGGGCATTGCGTACGTCGCATATGTCGCGTATGTTGCGGCACGTATGTCGCGTTCATCACGGCGTGTGTGCATACGTCACGTATGTCGCGTTCGTCATGGCGCGTGCACATACGTCGCGTACGTTGCGTATGTGGTGGCGTGTGCATGTAACGGGCGTTGCGTACGTCGCGGCGCATGCGCGTATGTCATGTACGTTGCGTTCGTGGCATCGCGTGCGCGTACGGCGCTTCCGTCATGTTCGGGGTGTCGCGTTCGTGTCGGCGCATGCACGTACGCGTTCGTTGCGTTTGTGTCGGAGTTGATGCCCCGGGTTGGGCCTGGGTCACGGGTGCTTGCGGCTTGACCCGCACCCACACCCAAGGACACCCGACCCGGTGACCCATGCGGGTTGGCCTGACCCGTGCATTTCCCTAAATGTGCTCATGCATTGCACCCTGCTATTCCATGCGTGCCACTGATTTGGACAGAGGAGAGGCCTGTGAAGTGCTGAGAGTATTGGCTTGAGCAAAGGACTTTAGACAAGAGGAGGGCAGACAAGGGGATGCGAACCAAGTTGATATTCAGAGTGAGGAATTATCTACATACATGTTTTGGAACCATAAATGAGGTAACCCGAGAACCGTGACAAAACTTTGGTGTGAAGAAAGTCTAATCAAGTTCTCCGACAAGACGAGGGCAAGTGGAAGCCTGTCCGGGTTGATGTCCAAAAAGAATTGTTTAGAGGGGGCCTTGGCAAGTGCCTTTTCAATTACGTGTAGGAATAATAGTTTGTGTACGTGAACGATTATTCTACCCTTGCCTAGGATTATTTCCATGGATGTTCTATAAATCTGATTTAGTTTTTTTACTATGTTTTTGCGTACCTTTTATGTTTTAACCGAGAACCCTTTGTCAACCACTGACCTTCGGATCAACGTACTCAAGAGAGGGAGACACTGACCTTCGGATCAACGTGTCTATGAGAAGGTGGCACTGGCCTTTGGACCAACATACCAGAGTGGCACTGACCTTCGGATCAATGTACCCAAGGGTGCTTGATGCACAAGATAATCCAATGGACTATGGGTGAAAGTAAGATAGATTGTTAAGTTACTTTATGCTACAGAACTAGCCTCTATATATACTAATTCTAAGCTGATTATGTAACTCCCCAATAAGGCAAGACCTTCCTGAAATTAGTGGAAGGGTGTGGAAAGGAATGGGAAGTCCTGGAAGCCTGTAGAAGTTACCAGTCACCCTGTAGTCACTAATGAGTCATATTCCCATGGCTGGTAGTCTCGTGACTGGTCAAGTCACAAAATATTAATAGTAAGTGAGCCATGCTTCTGGGCTGACCTTGTATGTAATAGTTATTATGTAAACCCAGGAATTTGTTGTACAATGTAGTCTTGAGAACTTGAGCCAGCAGTTTGGCGCCAATTTCTGTGTGTAATTGTTTGGTGCC